>CM042241.1:20158740-20393740 GCA_023566225.1 Romanogobio albipinnatus
CATCCATGTCTTTATGGACCTTGCTTTGTGCACTGGTACGCAGTCAGGTTGGAACAGGAAGTGGCCAAACTGTTCCCACAAAGTTGGGAGCATGAAATTGTGATTTGCTCTGTGATTTTACGTGGCCTAGTTGCTGTTGTTTCCAGTTGCTTCCACTTTGTTATAATACCCCTAACAGTTGACCATGGAATATTTAGTAGTGAGGAAATTTCCCGAATGGACTTATGGCACAGATGGCACACGGTACCACGCTTGAATTCAATGAGCTCCTGAGAGCGACCCATTCTTTCACAAATGTTTGTAGAAGCAGTCTGCATGTCTAGGTGCTTGATTTTATACACCTGTGGCCATGGATGTGAATGGAACACCTGAATTTAATGATTTGGAGGGATGTCTTAATACTTTTGGCAGAACCTCAAAAATAGATAATTAATATTTTTTGTTGATGATGTTGAAATGTTTTATAGGGACTTTCCAGAGACATAATGCGTTTTATACTATACAAACTGTTAAAGATGTATGTGCATGATTGCACTGGCTTAAAGAAGGTTTAAAGAAGCTCATGACAGCTTCACCATCAAAAACATTCCAAAAACACTCCTCCACTCTACATAACCTTGTAGTCTCAGTGTACTGCTCAGTCCAAAGTCTATCAGAGTAGAAGTTTGATAATCCACATCTGTAGCAAAGACAGTCTCACTAAGGCCTAGTCCACACGTACACGGGTATTTTTATAACCGGAGTTTTTCCTTCTCCGTTTAAAAAAACAATCGCGTCCACACAAGCACGGTTTAAAAAAAATCTCCGTCCACATGAAAACGCAAAACCGCGCTATGATTGGCTGCCTGATTTCCACATGGGTCCCATCCACGGAGGGATGCTATGGGCTCAGTGAAACCCTTCTACAAGTTTACCTTGGACTCAGTGACAGGTAACTGTATATACAGGGGCAGGGCTCAAGTGGACTGAAGCTTCACACACTTGCCTTACTATGTTGTATTACTGAATTCTGGCACCTCTGTTCTGCAATACAATGAGATAACTGTGCATGTATCTGTATACCTGTGATGAGCGCTGTTAGCAGAGTTATTAAAAGCTACGTCCGCGCTTGCATAGACTCGACTCATGTAACGTTAAACAAAATCGATAACTGCGCACAAACTGACGTCAAACAAAGGAGAGAACGGCGCACATTTTGACTTAACAAGCCTAAATCTCCAGTTTCACCGTCTACACGACAACGCTGTTTCTAAAAAACTTCACCCTGGCCGGAGTTTTCAAAAAAGTCCGGTTTCAGTAACCGGATACTGCGTTTGCGTGTGGACGAACAGCCAAACCGCATAGAAAAAGCTGCGGTTTTGAAAATACCCGTGTTCGTGTGGACAGGGCCTAATATGCATGACTTAAATCCTCTTGCAAGGGCTGCCGTGGTTGGTAAGTACGTACAAAGTCATCCAGATGTCCAGGAATTTGTCGGATCCTGTTAAAGCCTGCGCAAGACCCCATTTCGCGTGGCGGAGTGCAGCGCATTTTTTTGTAACTTTTCGCACGGCTCCTCATCCGAAGATGCACGAGTTCTAGTCAAATCTAGCCGAGCATGACACCGGCATTACACTGGCACCCAGTTTGCACAAATGAGTTGCTTATATTTACAAAATGAGCCTACAAAAGCAAAAATAAACCATTTTATTGAAAATAAAGATCCATGTTTAATAAAAAAATAAACTAAATGAAATGTTTAGTGAAGTTAGGAAATATTTAAGAGATTAATGTAGTTGTATACATGTGTAGCTACATACATTTTGTTCTCACGTCACAAGTAATAATATCAAGGTTTACTGAGGTTTACACGATTCTTTTGTAGTGTGCTTTTTGGTGAAGTGTACCAAAATAAATATCACCTGTGTTCATTCTTCGCTGCTGTTTCCTGATGGTTTATAGAACAATTACTCCGAGTCGCCCTCTGTCGTTTCAAAGAATAGTACAACGGCGAGCGCGTCAAGTATAAACGCCTCGTCCGTTAGATTTTTTGTGGTAGTATTGGTAAACCAAGATTAAACAAAATATCTCTTCATTAATTGAATAAAAGTTTCACTTTTTTCCAGCCAACAGCCATATGTGTATATGAACTTGCAAATGAAGTAATAAGTATACACTGTAAAAAATAAATGTAATTTTACAGGTAATGGTCTGTATTTTTTTACAGAATTTTCCCGTTTTGTCATTATACAATGAAAGGCCTGTTGTTTTACAGATATTTGCTGTAATTTAAATTTTGACTATTAAATTTACAGGGAATTGCTTGTATTTTGGTATTACATCAAATTTCTGTTTTTAAGAGGACATTTTCTGTATTTTTACAGAATAATGTGTAATTTTACATAAAATTTTGATTAATATTTTCCAGATTTTTTCTGTAAAAATAGAAAAAAGAAACAAATGTATAATTACAGAAATCAGCAGTCATTCAACATGTTTTTCTTCCCATTTAAGATAATGTGTTGGTTAAAGTGATTTTTTTAGGCTAAATAATAGTAGCCTATTTGTACATATAGTAGGCTAAGCTTAAGTGTACTGTACATTTATGTATTGTTTATTTTACTAATGTCTTGCAAAAAGATGCTCATTTTTTTTGCACAGACTAATTCTCCCCTAAATTTCCTAACCACATCTATTATTCATGTACATTTTATGTTTTTCCTAATCGTTGCAAATGCGCAGCTTTGTGTGTGTGTGTGTGTGTGTGTGTGCGCGCGTGCGTGCGGACGGGACGCAGATTCAAATTTGCCGCCGGTTAATTTATCGGTAGTCACGCCCACAACAGTTCGCGGAGCCAGAGGTACAGCGATGTTAGGGCGGGAGATTTGAATTAATTTTAGTCTAACATTACGCTCGTGAAGTGGATCGTGAGATTAACTGCGGTGTAAAGCAATTGTGAGGAAAAATAATGCGCCATTTCAACAAGAATGTTTTGTCAACTACAGCGACCTTTGACGAGCAGAGTCAGCGGACATCACACCAACCGATCACTGGCTAAGGTAAGAGTCTCATTCTATTATATTTATATCGTGTGGCTGCACATTTGTGTTGTTTATTGTTTAAAAGCTATTGTTAGCATTTCCAAACGGTGTTCATTCACATAACTGCCGTTGAGAGTAAAACACAGAAAATTGCAGCAGGCGTCTTTCAATTTTCCATCTGTTTTAAACCCAGAAAGATTAACGTTAGCTATCCATAAAGTGTGAAATGTTGTTTATGTGTTAACTTAGTAGCGTTACCGCCATTATTACTCTTACTCTATACTCTTTTGAAACGATAAACTTGATGAACTATAGGCCTAAGTTATAACTTACAGGAAAGCAGATGAGACTAAAATACGAACAGAATAAAATACATATTCTGAGCGTATTTGCATACATACCTGTAGAGTATGCATATATTAATCTTTTAATAAATAAATAATATATTGTTGATGCCCTGAGGAAATTGTCGTTGCACATTGAATCATGGGATAAGTTACATTGGATAATCTTAAAGGTCCTGTTCTTCGTGTTTTTTTGAAGCTTTGATTGTGTTTACAGTGTGCAATATAACATGTGTTCATGTTTCGCGTGTAAAAAAACAGTATTTTTAACACAATTTACTTATCTGTACACCGCTGTTTTCACTGTCCTAAAAACGGGCCGATGAGTTCCTTGTTCTATGAAGTCCCTCCTTCAGAAATACGTAACGAGTTCTGATTGTGCCAGAGGTTCCCGTGCTGTGATTTGACCGCATCTTAGCGAACGTGGCACGGTTCCTGTGTTGTGATTCGACAGCAGCTTAGCGCACGTAACTTGCACGGAAAGGTCACGCCTCTTAACGGGAGATATATATGCGCTAAATGATCTCTACAGCGTCCCTGGGAAAGCCAAACAAAGGTGATTTGACTCCGGGATGAAAATAACAGCGTCTCGACGACATGGCGACAAACATAGTGAAACGCAACAATTCCTTTTCTCCACGCGACACTTCCTCTTCTCCACGTGGGACAGCAACAAGACCACGGCCCCTTTTTTCGCGTATTCTTGTGGGCGGAGGTTATTCTGTTCTACTGTTCTACTGACGTCATTTATGAAGGAAGTACCAGGATGTAGTCCAAGCCGGCTGTTCGCTGTAGGCTTTGAAAGGGAACTTCTGTTAAATAAAATATCTCGCTTGGCATTGAACTTTGAGCTTTATAATTTTACAGGTATTATTTATGCTCTAACAGCAACATTACACACTAACTAAAGTTTGAACAATGGGATCACGAAGAACGGGACCTTTAACATTAGTTGGTTGCAATTGCGTCGATCCAGATGAATCCAGGACAGTTACACCCCTAGATAGCAATATGATGCAGCTAACGTTACATTACTATGACTTAACTTTACTTTAATTATAAAAAAACTATACATTTAGTGAAAACTACACGGCAGCCGAAAATATAACTGACCTTTCCTGCCCAGCTTCCAGATCACAGTAGGTTGAGGTTTTGCATTGTCTCAGTAAAACATATGTTGACATTTTTAATGAATGTAATAGACCTATTTTTTTTATTTGTATTTGTTTATTTATGTTTATTTTTTGTGATTTCAGGTCATGTGGAAAGACTGGAGATCTACAACAGATGAGCATTGCAATGCAGGTGTGGAATAGTGCACTGTTCTTCTCATTCAACAAATTATTTGATTACATCTTATCATGCAGCTGTTTTGTACAGTATTTTTGTTGTAATTGTAACTAGAATCATTCAGAAACATGGGTTTTCCTATCACTGCTATCCTGACAGATCTCTACCCTTCATTGCAGGCGGATGATCAGCCAGTAACTGCTCACGTCTCAGCCTGCTTGATAGAAATTTCCGACCTTCATCTGAATGACCTTTACCTTCAACTTAACCTTGCCAAGACGGAAGTGCTCATGGTTTCAGCCAGCCCATCCTTTGTGTTATAATTGATCAGTTAAACTTCACAGACCACATTGCTAGAACTGCCCAATCTTGCAGATTTACCTTTTTACAGCATTGGGATGCTCAGGCAATTCCTATCGGAACATGCTACACAACTTGTCATCCAAGCTCTTGTTCCAGATTTGACTATTGTAATGCTCTCTTGGCCACTGGCATCAAAGTCAAGACACTAATGTTTGCTTACAGAACAACAAGGCTCTTTACCCCACACCTAAACTCACTGCTTCAGATTTATACACCCTCCAGAAGCTTGCATTCTGAAGGTGAATGGCGCATTGTGGTACCATCCCAAAGAGGCACAATATCACTTTCACAGACCTTTACCTGGACTGTTCCATGCTGGTGGACTAACTCCCACAATTTTCAATAGACTGCTAAAGCTGAATCTTTTTGTGAACACTTGACTCATTAAAACTAGCTCTTTTCTGTTTAACAAAACAAAACAAAAACCTGTGCTAGACTAACTAGAAATTGTCACTCTACGTATTGCTGCTTCCATACTCTTTGTAAGCTGCTTTGGATAAAATGTAATTGTATATGTATAAAATAATAACTGCAAAGTTACAGTATAAAGATATACAGATAAAGATTGTCTTTTAATGTAGATATTTTTTGCTTATTTTAAATGATATATACTAAGCTTGTATTTCCTATAATTCAAGTAACTTGACATATGTGTAATGTAAAATGACTAATACTGTAAATGTGCAGGTTCCTTTGATCAAATGTATTCTGTACTATAATTTGTAAATTTAAGAGAAATTGGCTGTAAAGGTTGCTATTTTTAATGTATAAGTAGGCCTTAATTTAGAGATTGAAGTTGTGAGTGGTTCTGTAAAAATAAAGATTAATACTGTAAATATGCAAACATTTGTTTTTGAATGTATGTGCTTACTGCCTTTTTATAAATTATATCTTAGTTATTGTACATGGAAAACCTATATTTTAAAAGTAAATTACTGTAGATGGACAGAGCAGGTTTATAAAATAACTCATAAAAACCTTACATTTGCAGAGATTAACTTGAAAATTAGTTGATTTATGTGTAATTTTACATAATTTATCAGTTTTTCCACAGTTTAATAAATGATTATTAACAGCAATATACTGTAATTTAATTAATTTTGACTGTAAAATATTGTCTGTATTTTTATGGTTTATTGCATGTAATTTTGTGAAAAGGTTTTTTACTGTAATTTGACGGAATCCGTCTGGAAACTTTGCTGCCAGAGATTTACCGTTTTTTTACGGGATTTTTTTTTTTTTTTTACAGTGTACATGTATCAATATGGTGGACAAGAACTGAGTCTAAAAGAAAACATGCAGTCCCAGAAATCCACAGGAGGCCTCTCCTCCCCCTCACAGAGTTGAGGATATCAGCATGGGAACTTTTAATTTAGCAGATAACAAAATTAGCTGCGGGAGCCAAATTTAGAATTACACAGAACTGGCATCAGATGGATGGATTAATGACAGATGGATGGATGGATAGAAGGATAGATGGGTTGTTTTATCACCCCATTCATTAAAGGAATTATGCAAATCAGCTAACATTGCATACAAGCCCCAAAAATAGGTGCTGAATGCAAATTGCAAGGTGCAATTCCCCATCTTGCAGGCTGTGTTGCGGTTATGGAAGATGCAACAGAAACAGTCTGGAATGCTTTGTTAGACTGCACAGCTCTATTAATGTGATGCAAGCACTGGAGTTGGCTCTTTAAAATGGCGAAAGTTTACTCATCTAGAGCATGTCTGAATGTATGACCAATGTACTGTATCAACAACATCATATAAATATAAAAGGGGTTGTTTTTGGTGGTGTGGTGATGATGATGAATATTATAAGTTAGTATTATAATAAAAAGTTAGTGTTAATATTGTAATACTAATAAAAGTTGTGAATTCTAAGTATAAATTAAAATAATTAAAACATTTTAAAATAAAAGTATATATATATATATATATATATATATATATATATATATAATGATTTTAATAATAATACAATTGCAAAAATGGATAAACATAAAATAATTAAAAATGTCAAAAAATTAAAAGTATTATCATTACAGTTAAATATTATAACAAATATATAAATAATACAAAAATAATATAAATATATTAAACATTTATAAACATTTAAATTAAATTAAAATATTTAACACAATTATCACAGCATCTGGTTTTCTATCATCTTTTGGCCAGCGTTACATTATATGATCACGCTCTTATTCATGCAAATGCTTTTAAACCAGTCAAAAGTCAAAAGAGAAAGCTGTCTGTGAATGTCCTGACACACACAACACACAGAAAGACGTGCGCCACTTTTGCTCGCACAAACAGCAAGCCAGAATCCAATTCTCTTTTGCTCTTGAACAGTAACACACACAAGTATGCCAAAATGCCTGTTTTGTCTTAAATGAGTTAAATAACGTCTTAAATGAACTTAAAGAGTTGTGAGAAAATGAGATGCGCGTGACAGCACATCAGATCCATGTCATGTTCAGCAGCGGCAGATCTTAAAGTGACAGCATCCTAATAAATAGCCCTTTTTTTCAAATAATGGATAGTGAATTTTCCCTGTGAAGTGCAATTTTAACCTCTCATGTCAATGCATGCAAATACATCCCAGATGTGAATTTATTATGCATTAAACAATATACCAATATATTGAGTGAATATACAAAATCACATGTAATACACAATGCTTAGACACAACAAATCCCGACAGCAAACTGATGCCTCGTTCTATTTATGACGCACTGACATGAAGGACAAATGCTTTGCAACGGTCGCTTTGTCGCGTCTAGTGCACACAGCTTCTAGCTGGCCCCTCAAGTCACACAGGCCTCGGGTTGCTGTTATATGCAAGTAAACAGTGTTTTTCAACTGTACATCTCTGACCTTATTTGAAACGCCTATATGCTCCTACCAGCTCATTCATAATTCAAACCAGCAGTTATTCCTTTTGGCTGTTCTGTATTCATGGCCCTAATAAAATATGTGTTGCATATTAAAAGTGCATTCAGGCTGGAAGCGGTGTCAGTCCTTGATATTTAAAGGTCGTGAAAACAGATCTGGCAAAGGTGTATTAACGCTACAGGTACTGGCGGGTGGAGATCATCGGGTTGAAGAGGACACGTGAGACCTTGGCTCTTAAGAATTTGATAAACTGTTTCAAAAGCAATCGATATCTACACCGCAATACTAGCATCTCCCTCAGCAGCGCTGCGAAGCTTAATATTTCAGACGCACATGAACAACGTTACCGGACATCAATTTGAGGCCAGTCTCTCGATGCTCTTCTGAATGGAGAACTGTTGCTGTAGAGAGAGGCTTTGTACAGTTTTTTTAGATCCATAATTAATATAAAATCAAATCACTGGTTTAAATGGTAAACTCTGACATTGCTGCACAAATCATTTAAATATTGGTTTATGAGATCCGAGTGACCACGTAAGAGTTTAAGACTTTAACTGTATTATGAAAATTGACAGTGCTTGGAAGATTAAACAAAGGGAGTTTGTTTAACATATTGAATGATTTGAACGCAAAAGGTCCAAAAAGATCTCCATTTTTGAATGGATGGGTGTTCTTGAACACATTTATATTCATTTGCAGAAATATAGTCAGGTATACATGTTTCGCTTGGACTGCGGTCAAATTAAATAAACTCCTGTCAAAGCCAATCAAGTTAAATTTTCTCACTTAAGGGGACTGACGTTTAATTCATCTCACCGTATATCAAGAGAATGAGAATCTCAGCACCGTGACTGAAAGCAGGCCTGATAATGCACACACAAAGAGTAAATAGATGAAGTCAATGTGCTTCTCTAGAATTTCTAGATTCTGCAAGGTAAGTAGATTCAGAAGGATTGTCATGCAGAGCAGGTTGTGTGTGTGTGTGTGTGTGTGTGTGTGTGTGTGTGTGTGTGTGTGTGTGTGTGTGTGTGTGTGTGTGTGTGTGTGTGTGTGTGTGTGTGTGTGTGTGTGTGTGTGTGTGTGTGTGTGTGTGTGTGTTAGAATGTCAAGCTCTTGAGCCAGAGTCAAGCCCAGAGAGACCGTTGATTCACTATAGACAATACTGCACAACCACATGAAAAAACGATTGAGATACTGTACTGAACTAAGAACCAAAAGTGTTCTTGTTAAATATTCTGAATGTGTATTATGTTTTTTTATAATAATAATAATAATAATAATAATAATAATAATAATAATAATAATAGTGTTACTGTGGCGAGCAGCGAGGTCGAGGGGCCGTGAGGGCGGGACGAGGCGGCGCTCATCAGTGAGGATGAGCGCCAGCTGCGCGCTGCAGCGATCTCGGGTCTCACGGAGGAGTGAGTGAGTATAAAGGAGGAGCAATGACAGTGAGGGACGAGAGAGGACCAGGCCTGGATTTTGTGTTGTTTTAGTTACGTTTTGTTATGTGTACACTGCAGTCGTCCGTGAGGGGCTGCAGATTTTATTTTCATTTTGTGTTTATTTGTTTTGTATGTAGGCGGCAGTCGGCCGTGAGGGGCTGCCGCCGCCATTTTATTTTGTGTTTATTTTTTGATTAAATGTGTTGAACGTTCGCCGGTTCCCGCCTCCTTCTTCCCATACGAACTAACATTACTACAGTTACATTTATATAGCACTTTTCTAGACACTCAAAGCGTTTTACATTGAAGTGGGGAATCTCTGCAACCACCAATGTGCAGCATCCACCTGGATGATGGGACGGCAGCCATACTGCGGCAGAATGCCCACCACACCACCAGCTTATGGTGGAGAGGAGACAGAATGATAAAGCCAATCAGTATATTGGGATAATTAGGAGGCCAATGGGCAAATTTGGCCAGGATCCCGGGGTTAAACCCTACTCTTTTTCGAATAGCGAGAAAAAGATGAGTCAGTTTAGCGTCTCATCCGAAGGACGAGTACATTATATTGACATATTCATTTGAGACATTTACTATAGTATTATTATGTCTTTTTTTGTACCATGGTATTTAGATGGTATACTCCATAAGTACAGTTTTATGCTACATTGAAGACCTCAGATGGTTGTCCATGTGCCATCCATCCATCCATCTTCTTCCGCTTATCCGGGGCCGGGTCGCGGGGGCAGCAGTCTAAGCAGAGATGCCCAGACTTCCCTCTCCCTAGACACTTCCTCCAGCTCTTCCGGGGGGGACACAGAGGCGTTCCAAGGCCAGCCGGGAGACATAGTCCCTCCAGCGTGTCCTTGGTCTTCCCTGGGGCCTCCTCCCGGTTGGACATGCCCGAAACACCTTCCCGGGAAGGCGTTCAGGAGGCATCCGGAACAGATGCCCGAGCCACCTCAGCTGTCCCCTCTCGATGTGGAGGAGCAGCGGCTCTACTCCGAGTTCCTCCCGAGTGACTGAGCTTCTCACCCTATCTCTAAGGGAGCGCCCAGCCACCCTGCGGAGAAAGCTCATTTCGGCCGCCTGTATCCGGGATCTTGTCCTTTCGGTCATGACCCAAAGCTCATGACCATTGGTGAGAGTAGGAACGTAGATTGACCGATAAATTGAGAGCTTCGCCTTACGGCTTAGCTCTTTCTTCACCACGACAGACCGGTACATCGACCGCATTACTGCAGAAGCTGCACCGATCCGTCTGTCAATCTCCCGTTCCATCCTCCCCTCACTCGTGAACAAGACCCCTAGATACTTGAACTCCTCCACTTGGGGCAGGAACTCTCCACCAACCTGAAGTGGGCAAGCCACCCTTTTCCGACTGAGGACCATGGCCTCGGATTTGGAGGTGCTGATCCCCATCCCAGCCGCTTCACACTCGGCTGCAAACCGTCCCAGAGCATGCTGAAGGTCCTGGTTAGAAGGGGCCAACACGACAACGTCATCCGCAAAGAGCAGAGACGAAACCGTGTGGTCCCCAAACCTGACACCCTCCGGCCCTTGGCTGCGCCTAGAAATTCTGTCCATAAAAATTATGAACAGAACCGGCGACAAAGGGCAGCCCTGCCAGAGTCCAACATGCACTGGGAACAAGTCTGACTTACTGCCGGCAATGCGGACCAAACTCCTGCTTCGGTCATACAGGGACCGGACAGTCCTCAGCAAAGGACCCCGGACCCCATATTCCCCCAGCACCCTCCACAGGACGCCGCGAGGGACACAGTCGAATGCCTTCTCCAAATCCACAAAACAAATGTGGACTGGTTGGGTAAACTCCCATGAACCCTCCAGTACCCTGTAGAGGGTATAGAGCTGGTCCAGTGTTCCACGACCAGGATGAAAACCACACTGTTCCTCCTGAATCCGAGGTTCCACTATCGGCCGAAATCTCCTCTCCAGTACCCTGGCATAGACTTTCCCGGGGAGGCTGAGAAGTGTGATCCCCCTATAGTTGGAACACACCCTCCGGTCCCCCTTTTTAAAAAGAGGGACCACCACCCTGGTCTGCCATCCCAGAGGCACTGGGAATGGTTTTTCATCCCAGAGGCACTGGGAATGGAGTTTACTTCTGGTGTCCACCACCGGGTTCGGGGATTGCCGCCTCGACAGGCGCCGGAGACCTTGCGTCCACAGCTCCGAGCAGCCGCTTTGACAATGGAGGTGGAGAACATGGTCCACTCGGACTCAATATCTCCAGCCTCCCTCGGGATCCGGTCAAAGCTCTGCCGGAGGCAGGAGTTGAAGATCTCTCTGACAGGAGACTCTGCCAAACGTTCCCAGCAGACCCTCACAGTACGTTTGGGTCTACCGAGTCTATCCAGCTTCCTCCCCCGCCATCGGATCCAACTCACCACCAGGTGGTGATCAGTTGACAGCTCCGCCCCTCTCTTCACCCGAGTGTCCAAGACATACGGCCGCAGGTCAGATGAAACGACCACGAAGTCGATCATTGACCTACGACCTAGGGTGTCCTGGTGCCATGTGCACTGATGGACACCCTTATGCTTGAACATGGTGTTCGTTATGGACAAACTGTAACTAGCACAGAAGTCCAATAACTGAACACCACTCGGGTTCAGATCAGGGGGGCCGTTCCTCCCAATCACGCCCCTCCAGGTTTCACTGTCATTGCCCACGTGGGCGTTGAAGTCCCCCAGTAGAACGACGCAGTCCCCAGTCGGAGCACTCTCCAGCACCCCTCCCAGGGACACCAAGAAGGTTGGGTACTCTGCACTGCTGTTTGGCCCATAGGCACACACAACAGTGAGAGACCTATCCCCGAGCCGAAGCCGCAGGGAAACGACCCTCTCGTTCACCGGGGTAAACTCCAACACATGGCGGCAGAGCTGGGGGGCTATAAGCAAACCCACACCAGCCCGCCGCCTCTCACCATGGGCAACTCCAGAGTGGTGAAGAGTCCATCCCCTCTCGAGAAGTGTGGTTCCAGAGCCCAAGCCGTGCGTGGAGGTGATTCCGACTATCTCTAGTTGGAACCTCTCAACCTCACGCACAATCTCAGGCTCTTTCCCCGCCAGCGAGGTGACATTCCATGTCCCAAGAGCTAGTTTCCGTGTCCAGGGATCGGGTCGTCTAGGCCCCCGCCTTCGACTGCCGCCCGATTCGCTTTGCACCGGCCCCTTACGGTCCCTCCCATGAGTGGTGGGCCCACGGCAAGGTGTCCCCACGTCGCTCCTTTGGGCTGAGCCCGGCCGGACCCCGTGGGGGAAGGCCCGGCCACCAGGCGCTTTATTCCTGTGATGGCAAAGCTGAATTTTCAGCATTGTTTCTGCAGTCTTCAGTGTCACATAATCGTTCATAAATCATTCTAATATGCTGATAATATGATAATATTAATAACAACAATTCTTATATCCATGTTAAAAACAGGAATGCAGCCTAATATTTGTTTGCTGAATATAAGGTTCAAAAGAACTGCATTTATTATTTATTTATTTTTTGTGGAAATATCTTTACTGTCACTTTTGATCAATTTAATGCATTTTGATGAATACAAGTATTCATTTCTTTAAAAAAAAAAATTGAACGGTATAGTGTATATTACCACAGCACCACAGTATTACCATTTTTTGGGTACAAGAAGTTTTTTTTGGGGGTACAAGAAGTTTCCTTCTACTACTTACTAAAGAGTACAAAACTGTACCATGGCATGACCATAGTTTTTTTGGTTATATCATGCAAATACAAAATGATATATGGATTCAAGTACCATGGTATATTTCAGAGTATCATAATTTTGCCATCGGATACATCACTGTACCATTTGTAATGGTTAAAACACCAATTTAAATAGTGAGCTGGAATGACTGAAGGCACGTGTGCAGGAGTGTGAATGATCAGGGTTGATGCTCATTCCCAGAACAAGGGTGAGAAAGAGAGGGAGATGGGGCAGGTCACTCACAAAACACTGCCTACAGTTAGCAGTGACCCAGCAACCACCTCTTATTCATTAAACAGAGAGAGTGCGTCTCCTCTGACCTCTAAAACAGCAAAACACAGGCACCCGCAGACATACACAGCGCCCGCTGAATCCAAAACAGCACCACACCTCTCCCCGCGCGGGAGAAAAAAGAAAAATAACCCAGAAATATTGTTTGTCAGCAAGATTAGAAAAGCAATATTGCTCGCTAGAGAGGAAAGACGAATGTGAAAGGAAGCATAGCAAGGGTGGGTGGCTTTTCAAAAGCCAATGCCAATACAAAAAAAAAAAAAGAGTTGTTGTGCATTATGGGGGATTTTCAGAAGTGTTAAGCAAAACTGATACTCTTTAATTTCAGAAGGAAGAAGGAGATGAATGAGAATTGAAGGAGACGTTAAACTCTTCATTAATAATAAAGCAACACCTGGATCCCAGAGAAGAGAAAGTGAGCGCTAGTGAGCTAAACAAATGGAAATTCATATTGTATGAGGTATGTGTGCGTGTGCGTGTGTGTGTGTGTGTGTGTTTAGTGTGACCTTTCCATT
Organism: Romanogobio albipinnatus; assembly: GCA_023566225.1. Taxonomy (NCBI): domain Eukaryota; kingdom Metazoa; phylum Chordata; class Actinopteri; order Cypriniformes; family Gobionidae; genus Romanogobio; species Romanogobio albipinnatus. Next base: position 20,172,643 of record CM042241.1, read on the forward strand.
TTATTGGAATTAATTTTTATTTGTGTGTGTGTGTGTGTGTGTGTGTGTGTGTGTGTGTGTGTGTGTGTGTGTGTGTGTGTATTTCTATACGAGTTCGACAGTCTTAGAAAATACTGTCAGGACGAGGGTTGATGGAACTCTCTATGAATAAACAAATAATGAAATAAAATATAAAAATCAATCACCGCCTGGTGTGCAGTGTCTTAACTCCCTCATTATCACCGTGAAGGTTATTTTATGGTTATTTCATGCTGAATCTACCATCGACCGACAGGCGCCATCTGGTTATGCCTGTTCTGTTGGACACTTCCTATTTAATAAACAGGATGTATGATTATGACGAGGTGCATGATCGGTTGCCATACGCAGACGCTGGCTGAAAAAACTAACACTGTCAAGTAATCTGACAGGCTGGTGTAAAAACTCATACAAAATGCACCCACTTGAAACGGTAACACACACAAACATGTTTGTTTCACTGTATTAGTGAGGACATACAGACTTCCATTGATTTTTTTTTAATCTGGTTAATGATATTTTCTATTGTCTGGTTTACTCTCTTTGTGGGGACTCTCCATAGACGTAATGGTTTTTATACAACTGTATATTCTATCCCCTTACACTAACACTACCCCTAAACCTAGCCATCACACAAAACTTTCAGCAATTTTACATTTAAAAAAAAAAACACCAAAAAAACATTCTGTATGATTTTTGTTTCCTCATGGGGACCTCAATTTAAGGTAACGCTTTAGATTACAGCCCGGAAAGTACTGCGTAAGAAAAGAGAATTTACAGCATAATTTTCTGCAATTATAGTGTAACTAAAAAGTAAGTACGTGTAGGTAAGGGAACAATATGTAATATCGGGGGAATAAAGGGGTAACTATCAAGAAAATTAACACATTATTTATTATGTAAGTATTTTTTAATTAAGGGGTAATTAAAAAAAGGGGTAATTAGTTACAGGGTAAGTGTGAATCTACGGGCTGTAAATTAAAGTGGAGTTTGTTCCCCTCTTGTTTCGTGTAGTTACAGGGTAAGTATGAATCTGCGGGCTGTAAATTAAAGTAGTTCTTGTTCCCCTCTTGTTTCATGTAGTTACAGGGTAAGTATGAATCTGCGGGCTGTAAATTAAAGTAGTTCTTGTTTCCCTCTTGTTTTGTGTAGTTACAGGGTAAGTATGAATCTGCGGGCTGTAAATTAAAGTGGTGTTTGTTCCCCTCTTGTTTCATGTAGTTACAGGGTAAGTACAATAAAAACACATACACAATCTGATATCACTCGGAAACTCGGAAACAACTTTTTTTGTACACGTAAGGCCTATTGCTCTCAAATATTGTTTACAAATCTGTCTAAATCTGTGTTAGTGAGCACTTCTCATTTGCCGAGATAATAATCCATCCCCCTCACAGGTGTGGCATATCAAGATGCTTAGACAGCATGCTTATTGCACAGGTGTGCCTTAAGCAAGGAACACACCAAACCGATACAGACCAACTAGTGGCAACGAAAGCAGACTGCTGAGTTGGCTCACGTTGGCTCACGTCGGCAGCGTCTGGGTCCAAAGGTGCCCTGACACAACAAGCAGACGCTCGACATCTGACGGCAATGTAGCATGTCCGTTCTGCACCTGCGTAAGAGTAAATAGCTTTCTGTACCAGCTGGTGGCAGTAGTCTGTTTTCGTTATTCAAAGCGGGAAACCGGAAGAGTTACAAGGATATAAACAAAGCACCTCAAAATCTAGCTCACCACAGACGATCGCTTCTGTTTTCTTTTTTCTCGTGCACTGGTTCTCTAGCTGAACAGCCAATCAGAATGATCAGATGGCCTGACTGACCGACAAGCATCGTCTGAGTGTTAATATTGCATTACTTATTTGTTCCTGTGTAGTTATTCATAAATGCCGGAACAGTATTCTAAAGTGTTGTGGGCCATAAAAATACAGGTGTTTGTTTTTAGTTATTAATGCTTGCCACGCATCTCTCTTATCAGTGTGTGTGACAAGCATGATGACTATATTTGCAAACCATCCTGCATTTTAAATGCCAGCAAACTTGTACAATAGCACAGTTTTCCTGTATTTGAGAAGTGACAGAAGAGTCTGTATTCTGAAGTGGGAGAGTGGAAAAAGCAAGACAATAAGCTCTGTTCCAAAACCTCCCCAAAAAAAGTATTGTTTACAGTACTAAACAAAATATATAGGCTACCTACATTTATATCAACATCCCATCAGTCATCTTTGATGGAATGTCTCTCATCTCAGCTTGCACATTGCATTGTGGGATGGCTGTTCGTGCACAAGTGCAGTAATGTGCAATTCTGCTGTAGATGTTGGTCTAAACAAGGTTTCATAAATGGTATAGTGTAATTTAGGTGCTTACTGTTTGTCTTACAGCCCTTGTATTGTTTCCTAGGTAGATGGCTCACTGTGTCTGATTTATTTTTTATTTATTTTTTTTAATCACTCATCCTGTCTTCCCTGCCCTTTGCATCTTCAGAGTTACTTACATTTCTAGAAATGTTGCAGAGTAGCTCAATTCTGTCTTACTGGATGACAATAAGCGAATATATGCTTATTATATGCTTATTACACATAGGGAGAGATAAATAAAACTCCTGCAATTACTGTCAAATAAAATCCACAACATTTCACTGTAAGAAAGTTACAGATATGTGTAGGAAGCAGAATAAGCGGGAATTAACAAGTTACGACATGAAGCAGCAAGTGTAATCTCTTCAATGTAAATCCAAGCTACCAGAAGTGATACAGTACATGTGTTGTTAGAGGCATAAATTAATTTAAATTTAAATTTGTGTCTGCTGTTTTCACATACTCAAAGCGTGTGGGAAAAGGGACACACACAACAACAACAAACACACACACACACACACACACAAAAAAAAAGTTGTGTAACTTGTGGTACCAATATCAGCCAGTAGAGGCATCCACATTTACAATTCCTATAAAGCTACCAGACAAATGGTTGCTGTGCTGATTATAGTTTTAAGAAAAGCCAGCAGCATTTCCTCAGGACATAAAGCTTTTTAATGTGGATACTATTAAAGCGACAGTTTTGTTCAAAAAGGTTACTTTGACATTTTTGTAGTGTCAGCTGGGTTGGAAAAAATACTGTCGCATAGACATTCCCAGAGAAAGACTTTAAACGCTGCAGGCAAGGTAATATCACTAAACAAAAAAGGTTTGAAGAGATTTTTGAATTAAAAAATAAGTAAGGTCAGACATTGCCTCATGGGGGAATCTGAATCATAATTGTCTGGGAGGTATTTATGAACAAAGAAGTGCTTCCTATCTATGGCTTCTAACATTTTACATGGAAGTAGAAATTAAACTGTGTTATAGTAGTCTGTGTAGCCTGTAGTCAGGAAAACTTTTTAGATGTTTTGGATTAAATTATATCTGAATGGTTTAGGTGAAAAGTTGTTAACACCAATTCAGTCCACGGGAACTGAGTTTTAGTGATATCACAATCCTGCTTTATCACCATTGTTCCTCTGAGCAAAGCACTTAACCCTGGGTCTTTCCACGGAGACTGTACCTGCAATTATCGAGATATAAGTCGCCTCATATAAAAAAATATGTCTGCTAAATGGCCAGTAATTCACGAGTCACCCGAAACTAGCACATGCTCTAAACTAGCAGAGCTGACAGCTCTTTTATTTATGTTTGGCCTTGTTGCCGTATTTCATTCACAGCAAGGGGATAGGAAAATGGAAAAAGAGGATGGAGTGGGATCATGTGCACTAACCACTAGCTCACCGCACCTGAAGTTGAACTCGCAAGTATATAACATCACAAACATGGTAGCATTTGGGGAATTGTACAGAATATATGATAAATATTTAATTTTAACCAAATTAAAAACCATCAATGTGTCAAAATTCCAACATTATATGATATAAAACCTGTTAAGCATTTGTAGAGACAGATCATACACTTGCAAAACAAATCCTAGCCATGACATTTGGTTTCTTTAGGGGTCATATTCCAGCCTCGGACAACATAAGAAATGTTATGTGGGATTATCATACATTGCAACACACCAGCCACATGCAACACATGTTTTTGACATATAAATGTAAAATGTAATTTTTATGTTAACAGAAGTAAAAATGCTGTAGTAAAAACCTTTTCATTAGTTAACAACAAGTTCCCTTATATACAGCACTGACAAAAAAAAAAAAAAATAGCTGATTGTTCAAATTGCTTAGTTAAAATGAGCACTTGGGCTTGTGGTGCCCCCCTGAGCACTTGGTGCCCTACGCGCAGAGTGTGATGCGTGTGGTGGGAGCGACGGCACTGAATGTACAATTATGTCGGAATTATTCTGAAAAAATAAATTACAGTGGGTTACCATTGTGAAAAAGAGTCAAACATTTGCTTATGCTGCGTTCACACGATATTGTTGAGCATCAGGAGCGAGTGATTTCAATGTTAAGTCAATGGAAAGGCGTGTTGACGTGCGTCTGGAGGTCCTGCGGTGCGATAGGCGCTTTTCGCACGTCACGATGGATGCGATTCCGCCTCATTTGTGCGTCCAGTTCTCGACGTGAATTGAGCGTCTTGCCCGATACACGCGAATGGTGTTTTTTGTGCATTCACGCGTGTGAAGCGAATTCGCGTTTGACGACCAAGTTGAACATTTTTAACTTTGCCGTCAATTCGCGCCACGTTAACCAATCAGGAGCCTGCTTGCTGCTGTCACGTGGTAAAGTGACGTGATGAGAAACCCTGCATAATTTGAAAATACTACTATTGTGTCACAAAATGTAGTTTTAAGACTTTTTCAGGTGAGAATGTAGTTGTTTAAAGGTCCCGTTCTTCGTGTTTTTTTGAAGCTTTGATTGTGTTTACAGTGTGCAATATAACATGTGTTCATGTTTCGCGTGTACAAAAAAACACAATTTACTTATCTGTATACCGCTGTTTTCACTGTCCTAAAAACGGCTGATGACTTCCTTTATTCTATGAAGTCCCTCCTTCAGAAATACGTAACAAGTTCTGATTGTGCCAGCGGTTCCCGTGTTGTGATTTGACCGCAGCTTAGCAAACGTGGCACGGTTTCTGTGTTGTGATTCGAAAGCAGCTTAGCGCACGTGAAAAGGTCACGCCTCTTAACGGGAGATGTATGCGCTTAATGATCTCTACAGCGTCCCTGGGAAAGCCAAACAAAGGTGATTTGACTCCGGGATGAAAATAACAGTGTCTCGACGACATGGCGACAAACACACTCAAGCCACAGTTCCTTTTCTCCACGCGACACGTCCTCTTCTCCACGTGGGACAGCAACAAGACCACGCCCCCTTTTTCGCGTATTCTTGTGGGCGGAGGTTAGTCTGTTCTACTGTTCTACTGACGTCATTTATGAAGGAAGTACCAGGATGTAGTCCAAGCCAGCCGTTCGCTGTAGGCTTTGAAAGGGAACTTCTGTTAAATAAAATATCTCGCTTGGCATTGAACTTTGAGCTTTATAATTTTACAGGTATTATTTATGCTCTAACAGCAACATTACACACTAACTAAAGTTTGAACAATGGGATCACGAAGAACGGGACCTTTAAAGCTCAAATCTGTGGTTTATTTATAAAGATAGCGCCTATTTAAGCGCTCATTAACCCCGGCGAGAGCAGCCTTTCCTCGGCTTAGTCTACCGTTTGCCGCTGGTGCCATTGAATCTATAATTTGTTGTCTGCCATCTTTATTTTTTAAGGACATTTAAATATACATGTAGTGAAGATAATGTAGGAGTTGCCAGGACCACATTTGTGTGGCTATTAATGATTAATATATATTTTTAATGAAAATAAAAAGAAGCATATTTTTAATGAAAATAAAAAGAAGTGGTGTTTATGACATTTCTCCTGGAGCGCCTTGAACGTGCGTCTATTTCGCTTCAAACGCTCGATTTATACGAATGGATTCAAAATGTTCAAGCGTCCAACTAGATGCAGTAGACGCGATTTTAACGCTCTATTTGCATTTGGTGTGAACGCAGCATTAGGCTGTGGACTGATCCAGCTAATGTCATAACTGCTTTGCTGAAGGAGCTTTTAATGCTTAGCGTTCAAGATGCTAATGTATGCTATTGCTATAGTTGACAAAAGTTTGTCAACCTGTATTATAATTGACCTATAGGTAAGCCCCCCCCCCCCCCCCTTAGTTACTGTTGCTAACTCGGACAAACAAACGGAGTTGCTATATTTTACAATGACAGCTGTCAGTGTGAAAACCTTATCCCAAGATGTTTTTGGACACAGAATGTAGCATATATCCCGTCCGAATGATGGCCAAACTTAACTGAAGGTTTATCAAGTTTATTATGTCCTTTTTCACTCCAAAAAATCATTGTAAGAGCTGAACAAACAAAGCATAATAAGTGTGCATTAACGTCTCATTCACAAACTATCTCTCTCCATTGCATTATCATTAACATACACAGCAAATTACACAAAAACACTCATACAACTAACAGTACACAAACATTTAATAACTGGTAAACTTTGTATCTGCAAAACAACTCCGATAAACTGCATGCAAGCTCTTCCTTTCACTACCCGTAGATTATATAATACCCATCAAAATAGGAGTCCTCCTTAGTAGGACAGATAATGTAGACTTTAAACATATCTAAAATTTAATTAATTTACATATAACCAGTTTAATATTGAGAGGCACTAAAATGTAGACCTTCGTGTTTTTGACCTACAGTGTTACATGACGTGAGAACAGTTAGTTATTTCGGTTTGTATGTTAGCAGGGACTTTAACCGTAGCTTAACGAGAGTATGACAAACAGAAAATCCTCTCAGGATCCCTGGAATCAGTGTTACAGTACCTCAGCCACGACATTTTAGCATTTTTGTAGCATAAACACCATCAAACCGATGAGAGCTTCGGATTTTCCAATGTTTCTCTATGGCGCTGACACCTAAAGATGTCCGAGTTCCGGTCCCAGCGCAACTGATACTCAACTGCGTTCGAGGGGAGGGGCTTACCGATAGGTCAATTCATTTGTGTGACATTATATAAAAATTGAATTGGATGTATAAATATATGAAACTGAATGCCTGAATCATATTAGGGAGCCATATAAAATTCACTTTGAGACTACTTAATTGGGTCACTTAAAATGTCTTCATTCCATGATGTTGAAGTTACATGAACAAATTATGTTTTTCTTTACTTAATTGATTCATGTGGGACCAATGTACAAGATTAATTCATTATTAAATCCAAGATTAATTAAATCGTTATTAAATTGTAATTAAACATGATTAATCCAACATGTGGGTTTTGTGTTACATCTTATGTTGTTTAGTGAATGTTTATTGCATTATTTTAGTGCCATGTGTGTTTTGTATTTGTATGCATGACACGTGTGCACTTTCTGTATACAGTATAAGTATATACATCAGCTTGTGAAAAAGGGCTACTTGTAAAGCTACTCTGGGGCGTTCTATCACTACACATCAAAATTTGATTGGTTGATGACCCACGTCAGTCAAAGTTATGATCAAATGGAAAATGGCAGCTTCAACGGAAGGCTAGCTATTCTACTAGTGCTGGTCCACGGAACTGTGGTGTGTTTAGATGATGAAAATACAGCTAAGCCTCACAAAAAAATAACCACATTCTTTCTGGAAATATAATTGTAACGTACTGAAATAGACAGTAATTGAATTTAGACACGTTCAGACACATTCATTTAATTATGAAAAAATATATATTTTTGATTTTGACAGGGCCAGCAGAGAAGGCCCTGATGGCCCTGACAGCCCACCACTGTTCATTAGTGTACCGAAGAGGAATGAAGGTCTAACGGGTTTGGAACGACATGAGGGTGAGTAATTTTTGGGTGAACTAACCCTTTAATAGTAGTTACTAGATTGTTAATATTGCGTTACTCATTTGTTCCTGTGTAGTTATTCATAAATGCCGGAACAGTATTTTAAAGTGTTGAGGGGCTATAAAAATACAGATGTTTGTTTTTGGTTGTTAATGCTTGCCATGCATCTCTCTTGTCAGTGTGTGTGACAAGCATGACGACTGTATATGCAAACCATCCTGCATTTTAAATGCCAGCAAACGTGTACAATAGCACAGTTTTCCTGTATTTGAGAAGTGACAGAAGAGTCTGTATTCTGAATACAGACTCTTCTGTCACTTCTCGAGAGAGTGAAAAAAGCAAGACAATAAGCTCTTTTCCAAAACCTTCCAAAAAGTATTGTTTACAGTACTAAAGTTTATGATGTATATAAGTATATACATCAGCTTGTGAAAAATGGCTACTTGTAAAGAATTCTAAGGGGCTGTTTACACAGAATGCTTTTTTCCATTACATTACACTACTTGTTTTTCAATGTAAATTTGCTGGACAGACGTCTATAACCAGTGTGCTCATGTCTCCCATTTTCTAAAATTCTAAAACATTCAAAAAAATTGTGCTTAAGTTAAAAGAAGTTTAACTTTTAAAAAACACGTCACATTCAGATGTTTAATTGACTTGCGTTTCGCATTTTTAACAGCAAAAATGTGAGTTTACTCGACATTATCGCCTGTTATTACAGTAGGCTTTAGCTATCAGTAGCCATATTTTACGGATACAAGCAGGATGTAATATTAACATTATAGAATTTAATGAAATATAAAGGTGTCACTTTATTTTGATGGTCCCTAACACATTATGTTGACTATTAGTAACGTTGCACCTACAGTGAGGAAAATAAGTATTTGAACACCCTGCTATTTTGCAAGTTCTCCCACTTGGAAATCATGGAGGGGTCTGAAATTGTCATCGTAGGTGCATGCGCAAGAAATCACAATATACGATTTTTTAACTATTTATTTGTATGATACAGCTGCAAATAAGTATTTGAACACTTATCTATCAGCTAGAATTCTGACCCTCAAAGACCTGTTAGTCTGCCTTTAAAATGTCCACCTTCACTCCATTTATTATCCTAAATTAGATGCACCTGTTTGAGGTTGTTAGCTGCGTAAAGACACCTGTCCACCCCATACAATCAGTAAGAATCCAACTACTAACATGGCCAAGACAAAATCGTACACCTCCACAAGGCTGGAAAGGGCTACGGGGAAATTGCCAAGCAGCTTGGTGAAAAAAGGTCCACTTTTGGAGCAATCATTAGAAAATGGAAGAAGCTAAACATGACTGTCAATCTCCCTCGGACTGGGGCTCCATGCAAGATCTCACCTCGTGGGGTCTCAATGATCCTAAGAAAGGTGAGAAATCAGCCCAGAACTACACGGGAGGAGCTGGTCAATGACCTGAAAAGAGCTGGGACCACCGTTTCCAAGGTTACTGTTGGTAATACACTAAGACGCCGTGGTTTAAAATCATGCATGGCACGGAAGGTTCCCCTGCTTAAACCAGCACATGTCAAGGCCCGTCTTAAGTTTGCCAATGACCATTTGAATGATCCAGAGGAGTCATGGGAGAAAGTCATGTGGTCAGATGAGACCAAAATATAACCATTTGGTCATAATTCCACTAAACGTGTTTGGAGAAAGAAGAATGATGAGTACCATCCCAAGAACACCATCCCTACTGTGAAGCATGGGGGTGGTAGCATCATGCTTTGGGGGTGTTTTTCTGCACATGGGACAGGGCGACTGCACTGTATTAAGGAGAGGATGACCGGGGCCATGTATTGCGAGATTTTGGGGAACAACCTCCTTCCCTCAGTTAGAGCATTGAAGATGGGTCGAGGCTAGGTCTTCCAACATGACAATGACCCGAAGCACACAGCCAGGATAACCAAGGAGTGGCTCTGTAAGAAGCATATCAAGGTTCTGGCGTGGCCTAGCCAGTCTCCAGACCTAAACCCAATAGAGAATCTTTGGAGGGAGCTCAAACTCCATGTTTCTCAGCGACAGGCCAGAAACCTGACTGATCTAGAGAAGATCTGTGTGGAGGAGTGGGCCAAAATCCCTCCTGCAGTGTGTGCAAACCTGCTGAAAACCTACAGGAAACGTTTGACCTCTGTAATTGCAAACAAAGGCTACTGTACCAAATATTAACATTGATTTTCTCAGGTGTTCAAATACTTATTTGCAGCTGTATCATACAAAATAAATAGTTAAAAAATCATACATTGTGATTCCTGGATTTTTTTTTTTATTATGTCTCTCACAGTGGACATGCACCTACGATGACAATTTCAGACCCCTCCATGATTTATAAGTGGGAGAACTTGCAAAATAGCAGGGTGTTCAAATACTTATTTTCCTCACTGTACATGTCTATGAACTCTCATTAGAGTGTTAGTAGAGTATTAGACTAGGTTATGGTTAGAATAAGTTGACATGTGCTTGCAAAGTTACTTTTAGTCAGTAGAATGTCTGTTGGAGGACCAACACAACAAAGAGTTAGCAGATATTAAGTTGAAAGTCTACTAATACTCTAATGAACGATAATTGACATGTAGTTGCAAATTAACTTATAGTTAAACGTTAACTCAAAATAAAGTTACCCAGTTTAATTTAAACTGTTTGCAAAGACTGTATATAGTAATATATCTAAGTTCAGCCCTATAAAACGTAAAAAAAACTTTACTTATATATATTGCAGTAAAGTTAATTTACTTAATTTACCGTACATTTACAAGGAGTGCAGAATTATTAGGCAAATTAGTATTTTGACCACATCATCCTCGTTATGCATGTTGTCTTACTCCAAGCTGTATAGGCTGGAAAGCCTACTACCAATTAAGCATATTAGGTGATGTGCATCTCTGTAATGAGAAGGGGTGTGGTCTAATGACATCAACACCCTATATCAGGTGTGCATAATTATTAGGCAACTTCCTTTCCTTTGGCAAAATGGGTCAAAAGAAGGACTTGACAGGCTCAGAAAAGTCAAAAATAGTGAGATATATTGCAGAGGGATGCAGCAGTCTTAAAATAGCCAAGCTTCTGAAGCGTGATCATCGAACAATCAAGCGTTTCATTCAAAATAGTCAACAGGGTCGCAAGAAGCGTGTGGAAAAACCAAGGCGCAAAATAACTGCCCGTGAACTGAGAAAAGTCAAGCGTGCAGCTGCCAAGATGCCAGTTGCCACCAGTTTGGCCATATTTCAGAGCTGCAACATCACTGGAGTGCCCAAAAGCACAAGGTGTGCAATACTCAGAGACATGGCCATGGTAAGAAAGGCAGAAAGTCGACCACCACTGAACAAGACACACAAGCTGAAACGTCAAGACTGGGCCAAGAAATATGTCAAGACTGATTTTTCTAAGGTTTTATGGACTTATGAAATGAGAGTGAGTCTTGATGGGCCAGATGGATGGGCCCGTGGCTGGATTGGTAAAGGGCAGAGAGCTCCAGTCCGACTCAGACGCCAGCAAGGTGGAGGTGGAGTACTGGTTTGGGCTGTTATCATCAAAGATGAGCTTGTGGGGCCTTTTCGGGTTGAGGATGGAGTCAAGCTCAACTCCCAGTCCTACTGCCAGTTTCTGGAAGACACCTTCTTCAAGCAGTGGTACAGGAAGAAGTCTGCATCCTTCAAGAAAAACATGATTTTCATGCAGGACAATGCTCCATCACACGCGTCCAAGTACTCCACAGCGTGGCTGGCAAGAAAGGGTATAAAAGAAGAAAATCTAATGATATGGCCTCCTTGTTCACCTGATCTGAACCCCATTGAGAACTTGTGGTCCATCATCAAATGTGCGATTTACAAGGAGGGAAAACAGTACACCTCTCTGAACAGTGTCTGGGAGGCTGTGGTTGCTGCTGCACGCAATGTTGATGGTGAACAGATCAAAACACTGACAGAATCCATGGATGGCAGGCTTTTGAGTGTCCTTGCAAAGAAAGGTGGCTATATTGGTCACTGATTTGTTTTTCTCTGGTTTTTGAATGTCAGAAATGTATATTTGTGAATGTTGAGATGTTATATTGGTTTCACTGGTAAAAATAAATAATTGAAATGGGTATAAATTTGTTTTTTGTTAAGTTGCCTAATAATTATGCACAGTAATAGTCACCTGCACACACAGATATCCCCCTAAAATAGCTAAAACTAAAAAACACTTCCAAAAATATTCAGCTTTGATATTAATTTTATATTTAGTTTTTTGTGTTCATTGACAACATGGTTGTTGTTTAATTATTAATGTTGTAAAATTAATCCTCAAAAATACAACTTGCCTAATAATTCTGCACTCCCTGTAATGTTTTTTTTTTTTACAGTGTCATTTTTTGTTTTATGCTATGGTGTATCACAAGAAGTTGAATGAATGTCAGAAACATTAAAATGTAAATCAAGCACATTATTATTTAAATTACCTAATCACCATTTTAAGTTGTGAGTGTATCTCAAAATCTCAATTCTACTAATTTTCTAGCCTCATTCTCTTTTGTAATGTCTCCGTTTTTGGTTCTCTGAGTCACAGTGAATGAATCCAGCCACTGGCCGTAAAGTGGTAATGGTAACACAGTCAGGTCTCATTCTGTGTCACATCGCCATTAAGATAAGGGTGTTATTTACCCAACGTAATCACCCACCCATACACAAACTTAACCTCAGAGGGAATAGTCAACCAAAAACAAAATCCGCTTGAAACCGGTCCTCTCACACACCGATGTCCATTTTAAGATGGTTAAAAAGTGTAAGTGATGTTGCTATGGCAAGAGTCTTTGATTCTGATTGGCCAGAAGGAGCACCCCAGGCTTGAACCTAGTCTTCATGTCTTCAACTGTTCTGCCCTTGGCTACAATAAGAGAAACACATCGACACATACAGAGATGTGAAAAACTGTATCTCAACGATGGGATACCACATATCAATAAAAGAACTAATCGGTCAGACCTTGCATTTAAAAATAGATGGATTGGTACAGAATGCAGGGTCATGGGATTGATTTTAACTGAACACAGCACTCTAAAAATCCAGGGCCCTGGTTCAATTGAAACAAAAACAGAAACAAAAACCAGAAACAAACAAAATTTTAATAGCAACATAAACAAAAATCTATTTTAATCGTTCTAAACAGAAACACTTATTTAAAATGACCATTGACCGGTTAATCTATTTTAATATATATTATAATATTTATTTAATATTTTAATTTGGCAGTCAACCAATAATTAATTCAAATAGTAGCTATGGCCAATGAAAATGTGACATTGACGCATTCCAACATGAGTGAAATGCCATGAAACACTCAGTTATGCTCCCCACATGCATCAATGAGCCTTGGCCGCCCATGACCCTGTCGCCAGTTCCCCACTGTTCCTTCCTTGGAGCACTTTTGATACATACTGACCACCGCAGACCGGGAACACCCTGCAAGAGCTGCAGTTTTGGAGATGCTCAGTCATCTAGCCATCACAATTTGGCCCTTGACAAACTCGCTCAAATCCTCACGCTTGCCCATTTTTCTACTTCTAACACATCAACTTTGAGGATATATAATATAACCCACCCACTAACAGGTGCCATAATGAAGAGATAATCAGTGTTATTCACGTTATTCGTCATAATGTTATGCCTGATCGGTTTATATATATATATATATATATATATATATATATATATATATATATATATATATATATATATATATATATATATATATATATATATATATATATATATATATATATATATATATATATATATATATATTACTTAGTAAATGTGTTTAAAGTTATTACAAAAAGTATTATACAAATTATATACAAATTATATTACACATGTAATTCATATTTTTATTAATAATATAAAAATATGAAATAATATTTTCATTAATATTACAGAAATTGTAATATTATTGATTAAACCTCATTTTAAAAACCCCTGAACTAGTTTTAACCTCACTAAATTACTTGATGAATGACTAGCTGATCATTGTGACCCATCCCTAGTTGTACTGCTGTTAAAAATAAAGAGAAAACGAGAAAAGCCACATCTGAATCTGTGTACACATCAAGAGGAAAAACAAATAAAAAAATCACCTATTTATGTATGTGTGTGTTGCATTGGTTTGGCTACTTTGTGCTGGCATTTATATCTTATATTCCTAAAATAATAAGTTTATGTGACATCTAGGACATCCAATTACAGCTCTGGTTAACCCTCTCATCTTCAACCATAGCATACCCTATATAAGTGCACAGGATTAAACTTCCAGACTTTAGAGATGACAGCTGTCATACAATGACAGCAATAGAATTTTAATACATTCTGACCTTCTACCCACTTTACATGCAAGCGATTGTTTTTGAATAAATCTTGTTCTTTTATCTCAGCTCAGATGAGACACCTGATGCTATTCTGAGCAAGGAAGGAGTGACAGTCAAAGCAGAGAAAGAGTCGTACATATTCAACATGTGCCCTCTGGAGGACCAACTAACCCCCAGGCCTCTCAGAAAGATCTCAGGAATCTCAGTAAGCAGGGAAGAAGGTAAACCTGGAAATAAGGAGGAAAAAAAAAACAGGTGTCTCTGAGCTGTACTTTCTGCATCAGAGGGAGCAAATCCCACACACACTCACTCAAGCTCTGTCTTCCACGGCTGCTGGTTTCTGGAGTGTGTCTGTTTCAGTAAAGCTGTGTCGTTTGGATTTACAGGTGCAAAAAATAGAAGAGAGACACTCGGTGCTGTCACTCAATCTGTGTGTTTGTGTGTGTGTGTGTGTGTGTGTGTTTCACGAAATGTGCGTATGCCTCAAAAGTTGTCTAATGAATCGTTCAACTATGCTGTCCCTGTGGCATTACCAATAAAAATGAGGTAACTTTTTTTTTTTGATAGTCCACTTTAGACGCTTTACTAACTATAAGTACTTGTGCAACTACATGTCAACTACCAATCATTCGAGTATTAGTAGACTGCTAAAAGCTGAATAGCTGAATAGCTAAATAGCAAAATAAATAACACTTTATTTTGATGGTCCCCCATAAGACATTACAGGTGCTGTATCAACTTTTTGATGATATTCTAATTATATGACCAGCACCTGTATACTAACTATAAGTAACTTTGCAACATGTCAACTTATTTTGTTAAAGGTGGGGTAAGTGTTATTTAAAAAATGCTTTATAAAAGTGTCTCGGGCTGAGGACCAAAACAAACTTGTAGCCAATCAGCAGTAAGGGGCGTGTCAACTAATGATGGGGAGAAGAGAGCGCTCAGTGCACATCATTATTCAAAAGACACAACACAGGATGGACATTAGCCGAGCGATGACAGAAAGAGAGAGAATGTGGAAAATGTCTATGGCCCAAAAGAAGGCTTATGATCAGGCAGGAAGTATCAGCTTTCCAGCGCTGGAGAGAACTCAATTTCTTCTCGATAGGCAAGAGACATTGGTTTTGTTCTGTTTCACAGAATTAATATATGCTGGCTTTTGCTTGAATATGCTTGTGTGTCATGTTCGCTTGTTTGTCCATTTGCAATCGTATCGTCGTTCACTTCAGCGATGATAAAGACCCATTCATTTCACATCCTATGATGTTAAACCACTGTCTGTTTCAAGCGTCAGCTCGCAGTGTGTCCGAAAAGTAAGACAATAAACTCCTAATATGTTTGTTTCCTTTGGTTCCTCTTTTCGTGATTGATATAACCCTCTAATCTTGTCATATTTGTAATAGGTTCGTTAGTTGGTCTGTCGTGCTCGTGCCATCGAGTTGTTCATGAGAACTGTGTTTGTGTTTTTGGGATGTAAGGGATGACTTTTTCACTGAACATTCGACCTGGATTACCATAGTAACACACATTGCTTTCACTTATTGATGGCATCATACCCTTGGCCCGGCTGCCACAGCAGATTCCGCCAGAGTCGTTGCCTGGGTTACATATGTGTGGGGCGGGGCTATCAAAATAGGGGCGTGTTTGTTTTGGTGATTTGAAATATCAACATTGGTTACCAGAAAGCACTTACCCCACCTTTAACCCCTAATAAGAGCTAGTTGACATGCAGTTGTAAAGTTACACAGTAGTAGGTAGAATGTCTAAAGTGGACTATTGAAAATAAAGTGCAACCCAATGGCCTGGCAACCACTCAGAATGCCATGACAATGAAAAAACAACAACAACAACAACAAAAAAAAACAACAACAGCAGCAGCAGCAGCAACAACTCAGAACACCTTAGCAACTGGCAAACACCCACACCACGATCTTCAAGACGAGTTTTGCACGGGCAAGCATGACTCACCTTTTCATTAGAAAATATAAAAAACGAGTTCTAAACTGCATACTGTAATTATCCACATATCCAGACTTGCATACAGCACATACATTTTTTGAGTGCATTTTAATACACCCCAGAATTTCTTAAACGGCTATTAGTTAAATACACACACCAAAAAATCAGACAACATCAGGAGAGGCTCTTGAGAGGAAGGTAATTCATAATAAGGTAGGGAGAGTTAAAGCTCATAAAATAAGTCTAATTGCAAATGCAGAAGGTAATTATCTTAGTAAATTAGCTTACTGCCTTACAGTGGAATAATTTAAGAAGCGCATTAAGAAGTGTTCAGAATGGGAATTTAGCAGCAAAGCCTCTGGAGAAACAGCGACCGCTTCCGCTTTCACAGCTTTATTTATAGAATGAGAAAAATACATAATCATCATTATAACCTTATTTGAGAGAGAGGAAACTGTGTTTGGGGGGCTGTGTTAGAGGTTGTGTGTGTGTGTGTGTGTGTGTGTGTGTGTGTGTGTGTGTGTGTGTGTGTGTGTGTGTGTGTGTGTGTGTGTGTGTGTGTGTGTGTGTGTGTGTGTGTGTGTGTGTGTGTGTGTGTGTGTGTGTGTGTGTGTGTGTGTGTGTGTGTGGAAAGAAAGAAAGAAAGAAAGAAAGAAAGAAAGAAAGAAAGAAAGAAAGAAAGAAAGAAAGAAAGAAAGAAGACAAACTAACTATACAGTTATCATATGTGACATTTGGTAACGCTTTAGATTACGGCCCGGAAAGTAAGTAAAGAGAATTTACAACATAACTTTCGGTAATTATAGTGTAACTATAAAGTAAGTACGTGTAGGTATAAGGGAACAATATGTAATACTGGGGGAATAAAGGGGTAACTATCAGGAAAATTAACACATTATTTTTACTGTAAGTATTTTTTAATTAAGGGGTAATTATCTGTGTAGTTACAGGGTAAGTGTGAATCGACAGGCTGTAAATTAAAGTGGTTCTTGTTCCCCTCTTGTTTTGTGTAGTTACAGGGTAAGTATGAATCTGCAGGCTGTAAATTAAAGTGGTGTTTGTTCTCTTCTTGTTTCGTGTAGTTACAGGGTAAGTACAATAAACAACACATACAAAATCTGATATCACTTGGAAATATTTATTTGACAAACAACTAAATCCAAAACAGATTTGACACTTATTCATTTTTTTAAATAAACTTTTCATTTCAAATAATAACATCCGGACAGAAAGAGACACGTTTTGTCCCTTTTTTGGTTCTCTTGCTTGTCTTCCTCTTTATGTTCCTCTTCTTCTTTATCGTTATTTCCATTG
Organism: Romanogobio albipinnatus; assembly: GCA_023566225.1. Taxonomy (NCBI): domain Eukaryota; kingdom Metazoa; phylum Chordata; class Actinopteri; order Cypriniformes; family Gobionidae; genus Romanogobio; species Romanogobio albipinnatus. The sequence goes on from CM042241.1 coordinate 20,190,150, forward strand.
ATGGATCTTAAGAGGAATCCCAGGTCTTTTGATATTTTGTGTCATTATTTATTAAAATAAAGTACACCAAGAAATGCTCTCATAATTTACTAATCTTTTCGCATCCCATCAGCTGTTACCAGCGCGTGCATGAGTAAAGAAGCTTCAAGCTTTCATGGCGTTCTCACGCAAGTTTCATCTGAAACACACACGAGAACTGGTGTCTCTGTCTTCTAGTCTTGTTTGTTTCTCATTGCTATTAACATAGATTATGTTATTGTTTGTATACTGTTGTGAGCATTAAAAAAATAAAAACCAACAGCATCCAACATCCGCATGACCAGAGATTCTCGGCGCGCTCACGTCACGCTTCAAGTTACGTCAAGCGTGAACTCAACCCTCTCATTCATGCAGATGACTGCTGATCGGAAGCGATAGTCTACCGTTTAAAAAATTTAAAATATTGTTATTTTTCTTACAAACACTTATCGTTTCACTTCAGAAGACATTGATTCATCCATTGGGATCGTATGGATTACTGTAGTTATTGCTGTATGTGCTGTTTGATGCTTGAAATTTTAGGAACCCAAATGAGTTTTCATTAGCAGAGATTATTTATTTTTCTGTGTTCAGAAAAATAAATAAAGTCGTATGTACATCTCGGATGGCATGAGGGTTAAAGACGAGTAAACGGTGAGGTCATTTCTGCGTGCAATGTATTTTCAGTGTAGTTACATAATAGGATAGCTAGAGACATGGGATTCCTTCTTAAGTTTCATCTGTGGCAAAGATGATACAGTAGAGGAACAAGACGAGGATAAAGCCAAGCAAGAGAAACGAATAAGTGTTGTAAATCTGTTTTAAAAAACTTGTTTTTTTAAATAAAGGTTTCTGAGTGATATCAGATTGTGTACGTGTTTTTATTGTACTTACCCTGTAACTACACGAAACAAGATGGGAACAAACACCACTTTAATTTACAGCCCGCAGATTCATACTTACCCTGTAACTACACAAAACAAGATGGGAACAAACACCACTTTAATTTACAGCCCGCAGATTCGTACTTACCCTGTAACTACACAGATAATTACCCCTTAATTAAAAAATACTTACAGTATAAATAATGTGTTCATTTTCCTGATAGTTACCCCTTTATTCCCTCAATATTACATATTGTTCCCTTATACCTATACGTACTTACTTTATAGTTACACTATAATTACAGAAAATTATGCTGTAAATTCTCTTTACTTACGCAGTACTTTCCGGGCCGTAATCTAAAGCGTTACCTGACATTTTTACAATGAAACAAAATCCTTCCAATAAGGTTACAGACATTTCCATCAACCCTAAAACACAACACAATGCATTATTCAAAATATGAATAAAACACCTGTGAAAAATGTATATGAAAAATACAACGTACAGGCATTAAGTGATAGTCAATCGAAAATAATGTTCCCTTTTGATACTTCACTCGCACTGCGTCACTAGACGTTGATGGGGAAAACGCATTTTTCCTCGATTACTGAAGCTTTTTTTAATCACACAGTGAAACTGCACGACCATTGGTTCATGCAGTGTAAGCTGTTCGAACCAATGGTGAGGCAGTGGAGCTGCATGAGCCTATGGTGATGAAACCTGCCAGAGCCCACCGAAATGGGCGGGGCCATCTGGCTATATTAGCAGGCAATCTGTCATAGTATCTCAGATTAATTCTCCTCCAGCGACGAAAATCATCTCTTCACTGAACTTCGAAACTGACAGCGGATCAGCCTTCAGCTTCAGCTGTTCGACACAGCCTCTGCGAGTGTGATTCCCCCCTACAGCCACCCGGCGAGTTTCTCCCAAAAGAGAGACATTTCTAGCAAATTTCTATGATGTTGTTGCAAATATTGTGTCACCAGTGTGGCTCGTGCTTGGCCTCTGCGCTCGCGGATCACTTCCTTTTCAGAAAGCCACTCCGCCCCTCACGCCCTCCTGTTTTCTTCCTCCCAGGAACAAGTTGTCTAGGGGCCTCCCCAGTGTGCCCTAAACGATGTAGGCCATAAGAATGATTGTACTATGTGTGGCTGGGTCTTGACCTCTAAGTTCAACCCAAGTAATCGAGGAAAAAGGAGTTTTCCCCATCAGTATCTAGAGCGACGCAGTACTCGTTCAAGTATCTCAGGGGACGTTTATTTTTATGTTAGTCCAACAGGCATTGTGATATTTATTTTTTATTTTTTAAGAAAATTTAATTGAGCTCTGAGAGTACAACGGCAGCATACTTTCATTGATTCACAAAGGTCAGTGTCAGTATTCTGATTAAGAACTGATTCGGAAAAAAAGAGACAAAGCCGGACTTAAATCTGATCTACTGTTCCTTCATTATATAATATATCATCAACAGAATTTAATAAGAATTTAGTATCGTAAAAAGTCATGAAACATGATTTCCATAACCAACATGACTACATAATTGATTTCTGACCATATTCTGATGAATATCATATTAATTTAGCATGCAAACAGTCACTGAAAATTCTCCCAGCAGGATTTGCATTACCAGAAAAGTCACATGTTATGTTTGACTACATCAAAGCTAAAACTGCAATAAGAGAGGGGATTTATGCATCATTTAGTATATATAATTAGTTTGATTAAACACAAAGCATACTACAATTATGTGGTAAACTGTTTCACCAGAAACATATGAGTGAGAGGCAGCAGTGAGGGGGAAATGATGTCAGTGTCAAACGAAGTGATGAGGGAATGACAGAGAACAACAGAATGATTAGGTAGCTGAGAATGTGTCTTGCGGTGTTGATTGCTGGAAGATGGAGTGATGAGATGAAAGAGAAAGAGTAATGTTCTGTTCTGTTCTAAAACCAAGTGAGTTGTTTACGGCTGTATTTTAAGGCATCGGGAAACAAAGGTTCTTCCAAAAGGTAGGTGTCATATTCATACTGCCTAAGACGCTTTGTTTTGGACAAATTATAAGGCAGGATCACGGAAAAGGCAATCCCAGAAGGCTACATTGCATTTAGCCTGGTCAAAACACAAGATGGTGGATGAGGCAAGATAAATATGGATTATAAATAAAACAATTTCATTAAAAAAATATAATATAAATATTTTTGTGCGCTGTGCATTTATGTTTATTAAGCCGCCTTTTCAGAATCACTGACATCCACACACAGATTAAAATAGGTTGAGAACCAGTCTTTACCCTCTACATATTCACTGTGGTAAAATCTTACTGTTACTGAAATATGAAAAAAATACTTAAAGTCCCCATCAAATAAAAATTGGTTAGGGTTAAAACATTGGATTTTTGGATTTTAGTATGAATATGTTAGTCTTACTGTTATCTATCACCTATAGTACATTACCTTAAATGAGTCCACCCCCCAAGATTATTGTTATAAACATGAGCCGCGTCTGAAAGGTAAAGGGGGAGGGGTTGCTGTAATTTATAATGATATCTTCAGTATTACTCAGAAGTCTAGTTTCAAATATAATTCCTTCGAAGTTTTGGTGCTTTATGTAACGCTATGTAGTGTACATGACAAAACCCGTTCAACATTGGTGTTAGCTACTGTATACAGGCCACCAGGGCATAATACAGACTTTATCAAAGAATTTGCTGACTTTCTATCAGAATTAGTACTGGCCGTAGATAAAGTACTAATTGTTGGTGATTTTAATATCCATGTAGACAACGAAAAAGACGTATTAGGATTAGCATTTAAAGATACACTAAACTCTATTGGAGTTAGGCAACACGTGTCAGGACCCACTCATCGCCATAATCATACTTTAGACCTAATATTGTCACATGGAATTAATGTTGATACCGTTGAAATTCTGCAGCAGAGCGATGACATCTCAGATCATTACTTAGTATCTTGTATACTTAATTTAGCTAAAGTTGCAAAGCCGCCCCCTCGTTTCAAAAATGGCAGGACAATCACTGCCGCTACTAAAGATTGCTTTTTAAATACTCTTCCTCATCAGTATCATCTCCTCAGCAACCCAGATAGCATAGAAGAACTCGATGTTGCAACAGAAACTATTGACTCTCTCTTTTCCAGTACTTTAGACACAGTTGCTCCTCTGCGCTTAAAGAAGATTAAAGAAAATAGTCCAACGCCGTGGTACAACGAGCACACCCGGGCCCTTAAAACAGCAGCCAGAAAAATGGAGCGCAGCTGGAAGAAAACAAAACTAGAGGTCTTTCGAAATTCGTGGAAAGAGCACATGATCGCATACAGAAAGGCCGTAAAAACTGCTAGATCCGCTTATTTCTCAACTCTCTTGGAAGAAAACAAACACAACCCAAGGTATTTATTCGATACAGTGGCTAAATTAACCAAAAATAAAGCTTCAACTTCTGATGTTTGTAAACAGCACAGCAGTAATGACTTTATGAACTTCTTCACATGTAAAATTGATAATATTAGGAAGAAAATTTTAACCATGCAGCCGTCTACTACAGTATCACATCAGACAGAGCATTGTAGTGTCACTGAGGAAAAATTACAATCATTCACTGCTATAGGAGAAGAAGAATTGGCTAAACTCGTTAAATCATCAAAATCAACAACATGTATGCTTGACCCTGTACCGACTAGGCTATTAAAAGAGATGCTACCAGAGGTCATAGATCCTCTTCTTAATATCATTAATTCATCTTTGTCATTAGGATATGTACCGAAAACTTTTAAGTTGGCTATTATTAAACCACTTATTAAAAAACCGCAACTTGATCCTACAGAATTAGTCAATTATAGACCAATCTCAAATCTACCCTTTCTGTCAAAAATACTTGAAAAGGCAGTGTCTTCACAATTATGTTCCTTTTTAGAAAGAAATGGTATCTGTGAGGATTTCCAGTCAGGATTTAGACCGTATCATAGTACTGAGACTGCTCTCATCAGAGTTACAAATGATTTACTCTTATCATCCGATCGTGGCTGTATCTCTCTATTAGTGTTACTCGATCTTAGCGCTGCATTTGATACCATCGACCACAACATTCTTTTGAATAGACTCGAAAATTATGTAGGTATTAGTGGAATTGCTTTATCATGGTTTAAATCATACCTATGCGACCGTTATCAGTTTGTAGCAGTAAATGAAGAGATGTCACTGAGGATCGCAAGTTCAGTATGGAGTACCACAAGGCTCAGTGCTAGGACCGCTACTCTTCACCCTGTACATGCTACCACTGGGAGATATTATTAGGAAGCATGGCATTAGTTTTCATTGTTATGCTGACGATACTCAGCTCTATATTTCTTCACGCCCTGAAGAAATTTACCAATTCACAAGATTAACGGAATGCATAGCCGCCATAAAACATTGGATGACTGGTAATTTCCTGCAACTCAATTCAGAAAAAACTGAATTTTTAATTATTGGACAAAAAAGCTCCACAAGTAGTAACCTAGAATACTGTCTAACACTTGATGGCTGCTCTGTCAAGTCTTCGTCGTCAGTGAGGAACCTGGGTGTGCTCTTTGATACCAATCTTTCGTTTGAAAGCCACGTTTCTAGCATCTGTAAAACTGCTTTCTACCATCTTAAAAATATATCAAAATTACGGCACATGCTCTCAATGCAAAATGCTGAACAGTTAGTTCATGCGTTCATGACCTCAAGGCTAGATTATTGTAATGCTCTATTGGGTGGTTGCCCTGCTCGCTTAATAAATAAACTCCAGCTGGTCCAAAACGCAGCAGCTCGAGTACTTACTAGAACCAGGAAGTATGACCATATTAGCCCAGTTCTGTCAACATTGCACTGGCTACCTATTAAACATCGCATACATTTTAAAATCTTGCTTATTACTTACAAAGCACTAAATGGTTTAGCTCCCCAATACTTGAGCGAGCTCTTAACATATTATACTCCATCACGTCTACTGCGATCTCTAAATTCTGGCCAGTTGTTAATACCGAGAATATCCAAATCAACTGCAGGCGGTCGATCCTTTTCCTATTTAGCTCCTAAACTCTGGAACAGTCTTCCTAGCACTGTTCGGGAAGCAGACACACTCTGTCAGTTTAAATCTAGACTAAAAACACATCTCTTTACTGTGGCATACACATAAAACACTTTATCAATTAATTGATTGTTAGGCTGCATTAACTAGGTCAGCCGGAACCGGGAACACTTCCCATAACACCTGATGTACTCGTTACATCATCAGAAGAATGGCATCTACGCTAATGATATTCTCTCTGTTTTATCCCGAGGTTTACTGCAGTCAGCCAGATCTGGGCCGTATCCTAATCAGATGGTGGACCAGAGAAGACCAACACAGGACCCCGAAGTGTCTGCAGAGACCGTGTCAATTATCCTCCCCCTGCAACTGCCTCATCGACACGGCATCTAAATAAACCCGTCACCAGCGTGATGACTCCGATTGTTCGAATATTATCATTAAATAATACTTATATCGATATGTCATCCGCAATAAACCCGTCTCCAGCGTGTTGCCTCCGATCATTCGAATATTGCACTTTAATAATTATTTAATCAACATCATCCTCAATAAACCCGTCTCCAGCGTGTTGCCTCCGGTCCTTTGAATATTCCGATCTATTATGACCTCTGACCTGTAAAGCAGCCAGAATAATAATAATAATACGTTGTTTGTAAATTGGCCAGAGGAGAACTGGCACCCCGACTGAGCCTGGTTTCTCCCAAGGTTTATTTTTCTCCATTAGGTCACCTGATGGGGTTTTGGTTTCCTTGCCACTGTTGCCTCTGGCTTGGCGTGCTCAGTTGGGGACACTATATTTTTCAACTAAACATCAAAATAAATCTAATTAATAAACTAATTTAACCATATAAACTAAATTACTGATCTAATTATTGATCTAAAGCCCACACTGTCACCGTATGGAAATTGAAATGAACTGATGACATCAAATGGCTATACAGCTGAATAAAATTAGGCTGCATTATTTTGCTGTTTAACACTGTAAAGCTGCTTTGAAACAATCTACATTGTTAAAAGCGCTATATAAATAAAGTTGACTTGACTTGACTATAGTGTGCTCCAAAACAATGACAAAATTCGCAAGCATTTAAAATTAACAGTCTCTCACTTCTGCCAGTATGGATCAATGATTTTGATGACATCACTGCACTTCAGCGTCTCATCAGATTTTCTGTCCAATCAAATGCTCTCTAGAATCTACAGCATCCCGCCCTCAAATAGACACTGAAGCTGTAGCTAAAATTGGTCCCTTGTTCACACATTTACTATTTTCTACATAGTGAATGGCACATTCACCATGTAGAAACGATTCAGATAGTGTAAATATGCTTTCCATTGGGGCGAATGAAGTCTGAATTCCCGTTAGTGTCATGTGAACCGCCGCACACAGTCTGGTTCGGTCCAGAGACACGAAAACCCATAGCGGATCATATGCGCAAATCGGCACAGACCACAAAACATATTGGACCCATTTGAATTCTGCAGAGAATTCAACATTTTAAAGTGATATGGACAAGATTAGGAGGAAACTGTGGCATTACCGAGCTCAACGGCTCTGGCCAAGCTGTAATATAAGCAAAACACTATTGACTATTAATAAAGGAGAGGAGCTGTTTGATATGTCCCACTTTATCTTCCTGTTGAATAAGGCTGTGCGTTTCAAGCATTTACGTATGGCAGAGTATGGATCAGAAAGAATTAGCAGGGGAAATAAACAGCTTGTGATGCTGCTCATTAGATCTGTTGCAGCTTTGAAAAGCAAATTAAAACAGCCTAACGCCGTGTCCTAACCAGACGCGATGCAACAAGATATCCGACGGCAAACTCGACCCGAGATCAATCAATCAAAATCAATCCAAAATCACAGCCAATCAGAAGAGCGTGTGGGTGGTCTCTCTCTCTCTCTCTCTCTCTCTCTCTCTCTCTCTCTCTCTCTCTCTCTCTCTCTCTCTCTCTCTCTCTCTCTCTCTCTCTCTCTCTCTCTCTCTCTCTCTCTGCAAGCGCCCTGACTGCATTCATAACGAAATGGATAAGTAGGCTATATACAATATTAAATTCCTAAATCTTACACCATTTTGGCACAATTAAAAATACATATTGAATGACTGAATTATTTATTTACTTTTTTTCACTTGTTTGTTCTCCTTGAGTTGACATAGTTGTTTCCTTTATTTTCAACATGGTCTCACTCCTATTCGTCACATATTGACACTTGGTCAGGAGCCCTTGGCGTCACTTTTTAACGCACAGGGTACCCCTTTAGCATCGTTTTCTGATGCACAGGGTACTCCATTTGATTTCAGTTGTTTGCCCAATGCGCCGGATCAAGACGCATTTCATTCTTTGCATTTGTAAAAGTAGACATGATTTTATTACTATTTATAGGCTACTTTTATATTTTGGAGCAACTAACCCCACTCCTACCCTAAACCTACCCACTTCTAAACATTATAAAACAGGCAAATAAAAGTACAGTCAAAGGTATTTATTGCAAAAACTGACCAAAAACAGTATAAAATATTAACTGATGTTGCATTCCAAGTCTTCTGAAGTCATACGATATCTTAATGTGAAGAACAGAGTTGATTCAAATGATACACCCGACTCCATAGCATGATGACACACGATAACCAATGGCATTTTACAATTAAAGCTGACGTAATGACGCAATTGGTCACGAGACATATGACAGCCAATGCTGTCAAAGCTGATGTAACGTTTCTTCGGGCGGCAATTTTTGAAATGTGTTCATGATCTTGGGTGGATGGACTCGCCGCTGATCGCTTTTGGGGATTTTTTTGTTCCTCGGAACAATTTTTTATTTGTACTTTTTGAATAAATTGTGGCTGCAGTCTTATCTGCCTGTTATATCCAGTTCCCCTTCGAGGAAACCTGAACTGCGTCATCGTGATGACACTTTGGGGAAAGCCCATCGCATAAAGCATCTGAAGAATGAATGAAATCAGCCCAATCCTGATTGGTGTTGCGTGATGACGTAGTATGTGACGGCATACCCGGAAGATACAAAGAGACATCTGAACACAACAGAGATAGCTTTTTTGCTCTTCAGCGTTAGTGCTCTGTGTTATCAGTCTTAAAGTAAAGTTGGTGTTTTTTATCACAAGCATTATTATAGCGAGCTAGCGTTTCAGGTTGTGATCGGCCAGCCTTGTGAGCCCCGTGGTTCTGGGCCTGCGTCTGTTGAGGCAGCGCCGTAGATCATGGGGCTCACAGAGGGATCTATCGAGGGGATTCAGGACTGTTGAGGCATCTTCCTCATCCACCTCTGACGATTCTGATATCCTCCCACCCCGTGTGGAAGCCCGCGCTGCGGCTTCTTCCCACGGGGTGGAGGATCCGATTCTCAGGCTGACACTTTGGAAATCGAGGCAGATGATGTGAGGCCTTTGCCACTCCACACGCCCCCTCATGAGGAGCTTGTGGAGGTGTTAACCCACACCGTAGCCAAGCTTAATTTAGATTGGCCACAGGAAATAGTGGACATCCAGCCGCCATCTAAGCTGGATCAACGCTTTTTCAGGCGTAGGGCTCAGCCTCCACGGTGGGGCCTTCCTTTCTTCCTCGATTTGCACAACGAGTTATGTAAATCGTGGGAAAGACTCTTCTCAGCCCATTTATCCAATCCCCCAGTGCTGGAATTTGCGAATGTGCTGGGGGCGGCTGAGTCGGGTTATGCAGCGTTGCCACGGGTTGAAGAGGTGCTCGAGGGCCACCTCTCACCTGGGGCCGCTGCATCATTGAAGGCCCCGACGCTGCCCACTAAACCTTGCCGCGATACCTCCGAGTTGGTCGGCAAAGCATTTAGTGCGGCTGGTCGCGCTGCTGGTTGCCTGCACACCATGGCGGTCCTGCAGGCATACCAAGCCGACCTCCTCAAAGAGCTGGATGAGGGCGAGGGACCATCCCCGGATGATGTCACGAGCTCCGGAAGGCGACAGATTTGTCTCTCTGCATTACCAAGCAGATGGCCCGCGCTGTGGGCCGCTCTATGGCTAGTCTGGTATGCGTCAAGAGACATCTCTGGCTGACGCTGTCGGGAATCAAGGAGAGGGAGAAATACTTTCTCCTTAATGCCCCAATCTCGCCTTCTGGCCTCTTCGGCGGTGCGGTTGATACCATCGTCGAGAGGTTTCAGGAGGCGAGGAAGCAGTCGGCCGCCTTCCAGAGGTTCATCCCTCTCTGCTCGCTGCATCCTGGCCCAGTTGCGCGATATGGCAGTTCGACATCGAGATGCCGTTCTAGCCCACATAGGGTGCTTGGGACTGAGACTCAACACGAAGAAGAGTGTGTTGACGCCCTCCCAGAGGACATTTCAGAGGATGTTTCAACAGACACTACCCTTACTGGTTGGGGCGCGGTCATGGAAGGCCACTTTTCCAGAGGTCTGTGGGGGACCTGGCATTCTTTCCTGACACATTAACTGCCTGGAAATGCTGGCAGTCTACAAGGCTCTGAGGAGCTTTCTCCCGGACCTCTGCGGCCACCATGTCCTGATACGATCCGACAACATGTCGGCAGTATCGTATCTAAACCACCAGGGGGGCCTGAGGTTGCGCCCTCTTTGCCCCGCTGGGGTTGGATGCCATGGCGCAGACGTGGCCGAGGCTGCGTGTGTACGCTTTTCCCCCGATCACTTTGCTCCCGGGAGTTCTGGAGCGTGTCCGCCGGGAGGGCGTCAGCCTTCTCTTAGTAGCACCCTGGTAGCCCTCCCTCTGAGGAGGGACCTGCTATCTCAGGCCGGGGGCATGATTTTCTACCCCCGGCCAGAGGTGTGGGATCTCTGGGTCTGGCCCCTGAGGGGGCCCCAGTAACCTAGGAGAGGGCCTGTCGGTGGGTGTCGTGGAGAACCTACTCAGCTCCAGAGCTCCTTCCACCAGGAAGTTGTACAGCCTGAAGTGGAATCTATTTTCAACTTGGTGTAGAGAGCGGGAGGTGAACCCAGTTAACTGCCTGGTGGCTTCAGTGCTGGAGTTCCTCCAAGTCCGCTTCTCCGCCAGTCTTTCCCTGTCCACACTTAAGGTGTATGTGGCTGCCATTGGGGCTTTCCACGCACCTTTAGGTGATGGGTCGCTGGGAAGGCACCATCTGGTTGTACGATTCCTCTGTGGGGCTCGGAGGATAAGGCCTGCGGCTCGTTCCAGAGTCCCAAACAATTTCATTCATTCTTCAGATGCTTTACTCGAGGGGCGTTCCCCAAAGTGTCGTCACGATAACACAGTGTCTCGTTCCTTTCTCGGGGAACAAGGGTTATAGTCATAACCCGAGACATTTTTTTATAATACACAAATGGGTAGGTTTAGGGATGGGGTTGGGTTACGTGTTCAAAACATGTCTGAATAGCGTAAATAACAAAAGAAAAGAAATGTAACTAAAATTATGCTGGCTGATTAAATTGAGAATCACATTCCATGTCGTAATGACAAAATCATAACCCAATATATAGTTTCATCATATTTTGTTACCTTTTGGAGCTTGAAAGGGTTCAGTTTGAGCAGATGTCTTATACCATCACCACTGTCCTCGTCAGAACTCATTTCCTAGTACATTCTGCATCTGGATCATTTGCAATCTCACGCATATTCTCAAAACTAATTTTCAACGTCTTGAACATAAATATTTTGATCACTGACAGCTTCCCTCACCAGATCCATCATCAAGTGACAGTGACATTAATATTTGATTTTGTTCGGTACTTGCTCTGCAGTAAATCGCTGAGCCATTTCAAGTTTTGCAGATTATATATACCATTGTCATATACCATATATTCTTTACTTACACTTTCTAAATGATCATATGAACCACTGACAACATCTAAATAACTGGTTTGTAAATAATGTAATACTTAATTTAGAAATGATAAATTGATAATTTATAAAGTATGAGAATACAATTATTAATCACATTATAGATGTGCTTATAAATCAAGAATAAAGCATTTACAGCGTTATTTATAAACTGCTTACTAATGTCTATTAATACTTTATAAATGATCAATTAAGGCGAGACACGGCAGGTGAAAACATCGTTTTTTCATGCAGTGGTCAATTTTGAGATTTTGGGCCAGTTTGCTCCCTTAACATGTAAGCTTTCATGTCAAAATAAAAAAAATGTCAACATTACACATTAAGTTGGTTATTTCATTATATTTTGTCACCGTGCGCCTTTAGATTTCTACCCGAAATCATCAAAAGTTATTCTAGCGCGATCTCTCGTGCCGTCTCCATTCACAGAAACATGTCATGCTTGGTCTCATTATAAAGCTCACAGTCTCACACACAGCACTGTCTAATCCAAATATGGATATTTCCTTTGTAGAACTAACCAACCGCGAAAGTTTGCAGCCAAACACCACATCTGATTCCATGTGAATTCCTCATGCGCTGCCGCTTGCTTGTGTATTCTCTGCTTGAGAGAAAGTGCAGACAACGCTGAAATCGGCTCATAAACGCTCACAGAAAAGACCAAGTAGCAAGAGCAAGTAAAAAGAAAGTAAACAACAACAGATTAGACTACGAAACCCCGTCAGAATTAGATTCAAATAGTTATAGATGGACATATGCAACAAACAGGGACAGTTCATCTGCAGTTTTTGTGACTGGTGTTTGTTAAGGTAGTTCTCTTAAGGTAGTTCTCTAATAGCTATTGCTATTAATAATTTATTCATTTATCAATTTCCACGTGTTTTAAATATTATACACTACTGATATTAATTAACTGAATATATATTTTGTTTGTAGGTTGGGGGTTTTATAGAAATGTATGCAGTTATACAGTATAAAACTTTAAAGGCCGTTTTCTCAGAATTAGTTTTTTCTCACACTCAGAGTCAGATATATCCACTTCAGGAGCACCTACAAGCACCATCTTTAGCAGTCTTATACTGAACTATATTCTGAAGGCTTTTACAGAGGGATTTGTTGATATATCATTCCTATCCTGAGTTATAGGTCCTTTAACTCCAAAAAACATGGCGAAAATTGATTTTTTAAGGCTATTGTCAGTATTCTCTAATTTACTAAAGCACAAAATAAGATATCCAGAATCCCCTCTGTAAAAGCCCTCTCATCTAACATGTCAACAAATAGAACCAAGAATTTTAAACATGGTCCTTTCCAATTTCCAGATTTTGTTTTTGGAAAAGTATGCAAATGAGCGTATATTTAAGTATATAAGGCCTCATTTGCATATTAAAACATTAATTTACACAAAACTTGTAATTCATTTTTTTCTTATGTTTATGCCAGTAATAAACTGGAGAAGTTTCACAGTGATATCTTGTAATTAAAAAAAATTCCCTATTCACCTGTAGTGTCTCGCCTTAACTATTTACTAATGCTTAACTAATGCTTCACAGCGTGTAGTTATTATAAAGTGTTACCTTATCGGGGAGTTTTCTGTCTGAGGTCACTATGAGTGAAAGGTGTCCCATAAAGGTGAATTGCAGTTATTTCATCATTATAGATTAATTTATTATTGTGCAGGAAAAAAATATGTACAATCTTACACACTCCGAGTCATTAGCGACCCTATACAATTTTGACAAAAAACTAGTGGAAAAACAGGCATTCAATTATAATTTTTTATTGTTATATTGTTTAAAATGGATTGATTGATAAATACTAAGAAGGTTGATGTCTAACTTTAAAAAAATAACAAGGAGGAGGGTAATGAATGACGTCTTGGGTCGCAAAAGACCCGAAGTATGCATTTAACCCTCTGGGGTTCTTCATTTATGGGTCACACTCAGGACCTTCGGGTCAAAAATAACTAATAACGGAGTAAAATCAATGAAATATATTTTTGTTCAATAATATTTTTTATTTTATTTTTTGGTGTTTTGAGATAATTTTATGATTTATAATTAATATTTATGCAATAATTATGACCCATTTTTTCCCATTGAATATAATAAAAAAAATATTTATTATTTTAAATTATTTTTATTTTATTTTATTAAAGCTGTATTTCATTTTAGAGTCAAGCCTAGACCTCATGAAAGCAATTTTTTTTAATGAGATTGGTGCCATCCGGTGGACACATTGAGCATTTTTATCATCCAATAGCACATTTTTACCACTATAGTGGATCTTGCGTTTTATAAAAAAATGTAAAAAATCGTAGCTTCATCGGAATGGTCCAAAACTTGGTGACTTTATTGGTACTTGGTATGAACACCCAAAAAAATGCAGACAGGATTTGAAAAGTCTAAGTGGTCGTAAAAAAAATAGTCACACTCAGGACCTTCGGGACTATTTTCATTTCCTATGGGGGACATTTTTGACCCGAAGGTCCTGAGTGTGACTATTTTTTTTTACGACCACTTTTGGGTGTTCATATACCAGGTACCAATAAAGTCACCAAGTTTCGGACCATTCCGATGAAGCTACGATTTTTAACATTTTTTATTTTAAAAAATTTGGGTCAGAAATGACCGAAGAGCCCCAGAGGTTAAATTGAAATATTTACAATTTGATAATCGCACTGAGCCATAATCACAATTTAGGTTTTATTTGTATTCATCATAACTATGCATTTGACTGAAACAGTATTTAAACAGTAACATTTTGGTGGGAAAATAATGGTTAATTCTCACCTTTATGCTTATAGTTTTGTTTTAAAATACATCACATTCATTTGGGAAGTCCCATAGAGTCTGGCTGAAAAGTTCAAAATATTTCAATGTAACAAAAGCTAAAATTAGATAAAAAAAAATGTTTTAATCCTCCTGCAATACTCTTTTAGAAAAGAATGAGTTCTGGTGTGTTGTTTGTCAGAGCTAGTGAAAAGGAAGCTTTAGAGTATCACTCTGTTAGCTTAGCAACATGCTAACTCAATTGCAGTTCCCTAAAAGAGAAACTGTAAATTTTTAAATGCATACATTTGCTATATTTTGTCAACTTCACTAAAGTAGACGCAAGTTGATATATAAAGTACAACTTGCATTTTGATTTAATGGGTCTTTAAGAGTCTCTCAATTTTTCTGTTGTCTTCTAAGAAGCAATCTGTGTGTATGGGCACATTACATACACCGTTTGTCCTGCTGTGTAGAATGTTCTAGAAAATGGAGTGATGGGCTGAAAGAGAAGAGCAAAGTGATGAGGAAGGTAAGTATGTGTGTGTCCATTGCAGGCTGTGTGAATCCTACTGTGTAGAATGTGCTAGAAGCTCAGCCCGTGCACTGCAAGCGCCGTCTCAGTCAGTCTGCTCAATCAGAAACCAGCTGGAGAAAATCAATACAACAGGGGATTGCTCACTCACTCACATACACACACACACACACACACAAACAAACACTGAACTGTGACAGGCCCTCACCTCACACACTAATGACAGAAGAGAAAATGGCTGCTGCTTCATGACATGTCTGAGGCCCATTTAGTGCTGTCAGGAACAGAAATGATTTCTAAAAGCCTTTTAACGTAGCAAAATGCACTCATTATACAGCTAATTCTCATATCAGAAATGGTAATGAATTGCTTTATGATTTTTTAGTCAATGCGGTGCAATGAATGTTTAACTGTGCATATAACTACTGCTCCCACAAGGAAAGAAAAACAAGGTACAAACCTGATAGGCTGAAAATAGACAGCGGGAGGTCAGTCGTGTATAAAGGAGTCTCTTGTTCTACTTCACCTGCTTAGTGCAGATCTTCACCGATCCCTTGGCAAAGTGGGACCCAGCTGTGCTGTACCTGTTCAGTCGATACGTTCGCGACAACATTATAGCGAAGTCAGTTGAACCAAGCAGGAAGCTCAAAATCTTATGATATGACTCGCTGCAACCTGCTCCCTACTGAAATCAAACCTATGATTTAGAAGGCGGCTATAAGACTTGATGGAGAGACACTAGCTCTGTTAACATCCAAACAACAACAGACTGCACAAAAAGTGACATGGATGTAACCTCCATAGTTCACTGATCGAGTTAAAAGGCATTTTAAAGGGGACCTATTATGCCCCTTTTCAAAGTCTTGATTTTGGTTTTGGGGTTTACTAGAACAGGTTTTCATGCTTGAATGTTCAAAAAACACATAATGTTTCACATGTTTTACATTGTTGCAACACCTCACTTCCCGTGTCCCAGTAACACTCTGTTTGGTCTCTATGAAGCCCCGCCTCCTGAAAAGCGCAATGTGCTCTGATTGATCAGCTGGACTGAGGATAATCGTGATATTTTAAAAAAATTAAATATCGTTATTGTGTTGAATAGAATATACTTTATTGTCCCATTTCTGGGAAATTTGTCTTGAACATCATGACATGGCCAGTACACAAAAACAATATATAAATACATAATAATAAATACAACAAAAACAACAAAAACATGCAATATATAAAAATACAGCATCATATCTCAGTCTTGAGATTCTCTATTTTAAATTGGAACCGCAGTTAGCACAAAATAACTTTTGTAATGATTTGACTTGCTCATCAAAACCCTAAATCGTCTCCCTGATGGTAAAAAATAAAAATTCTCATGTAAAATGTGTATATCATCAGCAACAATTTTTTTAGCTTGCTTAAAAATAGATGCCTCATACATCTCATGTCATGATGTTCTATACTGGACTAAATAAATCACTCATCAGTCGCCTTCAACTGGTACAAAACGCAGCCGCTCGTCTTCTCTCTAATAGATCGAAATGGTCACACATCACCCCTGTCCTCCGTTCGCTTCACTGGCTTCCAGTGCAGTTTAGGGTGGAGTATAAAATTCTGTTGTTTGTGTTTAAGGCCATCCATGGTTTGGCCCCAGTATACCTCACTGATCTAGTAAAAACATATCAGCCAGCCAGAACACTCCGTTCCTCTGATCATATTTCTCTGGTTACCCCAACATACAGGTATAAAAAGTTTGGAGGCCGGTCATTTAGTGTTCAAGGACCAAAGTTGTGGAATGCACTCCCTGCGCACCTCCGAAACATCACGGTGCTGAGTGTGTTCAAAATTCATCTGAAAACACACTTTTTTAATCAAGCTTTTGACTCTTAGTGCTGGACTTGCTTGGTTGGACTTGTTTTTATGTTGTCGTTTGATGCATGTTTTGGAAAGCGCTTTGTGCACCTTTTGGCTGCTGTAAGGCGCTATATAAATAAAAATTGATTGATTGATCTCTTGTATGGTTTGTTTTTCCTCCAACCCTATCCTTTTTTGAGCAGTATGTACAAGTTGTGCGTACCAGATTAGGGGTGTCGCAATATACTGCAATATTTAAAATTAATAGTACACATATGAACAGTAGTACAGTACTACGTACAGTAGGTGGCAGTCAAGAGCGTAGTTTTGGTATGAACATTGGGGGGGGGGGGGGGGGGGGTTAAGTGTGAAACGCCAGAGCATGCTCCCTCATGAGATTTATTTGTTTGCTTTTTTATTTTTGCAAAATGGTTATTTGTGGTATCATCCACATGCAAAGTTGGTTAATAACATAACTGCGTGTATTTTATATTATTTAAGCACCTAAAACCATATCAGTTTGACAGGATTTTATTTCAAGAACATTACTTAAAATGGTCTTCTACTGAAAATGTTAATTTTCCTGTCATCTGCTAGGTTTTTCCTAATATTTGTCATTATTAGCATGCAGAACACATAAGGAGATAAATACAGGGAAGACCATTGATGGCTCCTCATTATCATGCTATGGCCAATGTTAACATTTTTCTTTGTTTTTATTAGCATTTGTAATGAAAAATAGCAGCCAACACATAGAAACTATAGCTACAACATGCTAGCCTGGATGCCAGCCGAACGTAGCCCCGGCCACAACATTTGAGGTCGGGAAGTTTGGTCTGGACTTGATCCGTTGTGGAGCAACTATGCTCGAACCAGAGCTGTTCGGACCAATCAAATTGTCAGGGCGGGCTTTATACGATGATGGGCAGATGATCAGCAGTAACCTAATCATCCAAGCCACCAAAGACCACTTGGATTGAATTTGTTTACTAAACAGAACTTTTTCGTATATGCATTCACCTTTACGATTTCTCTCAAAAATGATGATCATGTTGGTAAGTACTCCGTGTATCCTTAAATTCTTTTTACAACATGCGTGCAGTTGAGTTCTGTTGACAACTATGCGTAGCTCAACATACGTCACTTACTTCGTTACTCTGATTGGCTGTAGGTCTATCCAATTGAGTGCAGAGGCATTTTCTTTCCGGTTGAAACACGTCCCATAATCACAGCCCAATGGAGCAGTATCAGACTCATATTCTGACTAGAATCTGAGTATGACGACGTCAGGCTAACACCATGCCACAGTTGTAATATAAATCTTTAGTGAAAAATCTATTCCCTTAACAGATTTTTTATTATAAACTCTACAAGTCAACATTTACCACAAAAAAACGGAATAGAACGTGATCAATTATAGTAAAGGTTATCATGAGTAGTTTAAAACACTTTCTAATTACGTGCATGTTGGTACAGGATTATGTTTTCTCCTCTTTTCATCAGCCTTTTTATTTGATGTGCTTGATTTAGATCATGTTTGGCTTTCTCCAAACATTTTAAAGTGGTAAATTGAAATTCAATAGAAGTTACACATTTTATCATCAGCGTCAAGATAGGAATGGCTCATAATCACAGCCCAACGGAGCAGTATCAGACTCATATTCTGACTAGAACTGAGTATGACAACATCAGGCTAGCGCACTTCGAAAGCGTGATAAGATTTGCGCTAGCCTGATGTTGTCATACTCAGTTCTAGTCAGAATATGAGTCTGATACTGCTCCGTTGGGCTGTGATTATGAGGCGTGTTACCGAACCAGTAAAGACCTCAATAGGATGTTGAAGCGACCCTAATTATGTGATATTTAGACCCAGGCATGTGCATTTTAGCAGGCAACCTTGCCAAACTACCCCCCCCCCCCCCCAAATGCCATTTTTTCAACCCCCATTTTACTATGAGTAAAGATTAAGTATGGAGCAAGATTTGTTTTGCAGTGCCCGGCTATGTGCTGTTATCAAGGGTGTAACTTTGGTTTGAGAAGTGGGGGGGACACAAAATTGGCAAAAATGTTTTCGATTTAAATCCCATTTTCCCAATTTGCATACAGTTAGGGACTATGGTGATACAAAATCCAGGAAATAATTAAGTTGTTTATAATGATAAATTAGCGTTTTGTTGGTGAGCTGCTGCACTGCAATGAGCTTCGGGTTAGCATGGTTGGGTTCAGCATCCTGCCTGCCTACCTGCACTTCTTCTTCCACTTCCACTCCTGTAACGTTGTGCTGCTACTGCTTTTCCCTATCTCACCTTCTCTGTTCTGAAGCAGCTCCACCTCATCTGTGCTCTGATATGAAAACAACTGAGTTATGATCATATTGAGTCCACATAGCCAGAAAAGAGTCTCTGGATGTACATTTTAAAAACTGGGTGTGCCACATTCATTTTTAGATTAATGTGTAAAAAAATATAACCATAACACTATATAAAATATAGGCTAACTCAGGCTAGCTCGACATTTTCTTTGAACAAGTAAATCAATTTTTATAAATTAACTTCCATTTTAAATGAACAGATATTGTAAGTGAACAACAATAGCTCAAGTTTATAAAAACATTTATTATTAAGACTTATTTTATTTCTGCATCTGAGTATAATGAGTTGAGTAGCCTATAACAGCAGCCAGAGTCTGCTTGTCATACATTGCTGACAGAAAACGCTGCTGTTTAAAGTGGACACAGAATGTTCTAGGCAACATTAAATGTTTAGGTTAGCTAGCTAACGGTCAGAAGTTACCTAGCAACAGTGTATGTTAACGTTAGCTCATCAACAGCTGTAGACCATAGACTGTAAAAAAATAAGTAGACAGACATTTTGATTACCCTGACCTGAGCTAATTTACTGAATCAACCAAATCACATCTCCTTTTTTTTTATCCATGAAGACATTAAAGTAATCTGTTGCTGGCGTTTCATGACTGACTGCGATACCGGCTGCTCAGTAGAACTTTCAGTGCTCTTACACTATTTAGAGTCTGCACGAGAAGTCCCTGCCTGTACACGGACGCGCGCATCGACACAGACAGTTAGGATGTCTGTTCTGCTCGGTCCTGCTCCTCCGTGACGATGACGGCGCGCGGTTAAAAAAAATAACAACAAACTAATTTGAAAGTGGGGGGGACACGAACAGGATTTTGAAAAGTGGGGGGGATGTGTCCCCCCTGTCCCCATAGGAAATTACGCCCGTGGCTGTTATTGATACAGTTCCCGCATGTGCACCGCATTAAGTTAAAAATATCAGTTTGTTGATGAACATACACTTATTGCTGAACATCTCATAATGTACTTCAAAATGAGTAGCATATCACTGAGAAACGTCCTGCTCAAGTCGTCCTTGCGATGGATGTTCGGGTTGAATATCTAGTTCTTCCAATGTTTCATCATCGGACTTGCATTCGAATTGATATGGTAAAATCGATGGCATCGTTACTGTCTGTACCGTGTGTACAATCACTGAGCACTGAGGAGGCCTCCGGAGCAGAAATTCCATTATGGTAATGGCCGTTTAGCTTCCAAGCTCTGTAAGCGGTAGACCAATCATAACAGCCAAGGCCGTCTGGTCAATCAGAGCAGAGTAGGCTAATGGAAAGGAGGGATTTAGGGTATGTTTACACGAAACCATTTTCAACTGAAAACGGAAAACTTTTTATGCGTCTTGGTCGTTCATTTACACAACAACGGCGTTTTGGGGTCCTGAAAAGGCAAGCTTTTGAAAACGGGTTTCAAAGTGCAAGGTTTTGAAAACGATAACTTTACCGTCTCCATGTAAACAACAAAAACGTGAATCTGTGAAAATGGTGACGTCATGCATATGCATAATACATGTTCATGCATGCATATTACATGTTTGTGGGGTGTTTCTTGACAAAGCGACATCTCCAACTACTGGCCTGACATGCATAATATGGCCTTTTTAGTCAGTTTCACAGATTCATTTTGACAACGTTGTCGTCTGTTTTTAGTACATCGTTGTTGTGTAAATATACCCTAAGACTGATTCATCCGATGAGTCGTTTGAGAATAATTGAAAAATGTGGTGATGTGCAATGTATATTATGAGAAAAGGAAAGTGTTTTTTGACCTTTGATGCATGTAAACCTATTGTCATTTTAAAAGTTTTTTAAGATTACATTTTATTTAAAAAAAGCATGTGAATTCAATGCACTAATACTGTCCACATATAGCAGGCGGTAAACTGAATATTATTTAAAAGAGACATTTCTAATGAAATCTAGTGATCATGGCTATAGTTATTCATCAAATGATGATCAAATAAGAGAGAAGAGCATTATAACTAGGCAGATGTTTAGAGCTGTTTAGTCAAATGCATGTTTGGCATTTTAAAGAGGCGATACAGGTGCCTGCATTGTACTGATGCTGTACAGTTCCAGCCAAAGCGTGCCAAATTGCCGTAGTCTACTGCATCCTCCACAGCCTAGTATTTATACCCAACCCTCAAAATTTGCACATGCTAATTGTGCTCAACACAATTTTTGGACCGCATATGCTTCGTTACCTGGTTTGCGTAATTATTTTAGTGACTCAAGTGCTAAAACAACAAATAAACAACACAGTCAGTAAACTGTGATTAATTCTTAGTGAATTCCTGTACTTGATGAATATAAAGTCTTGACTTTTTACATCAGCTGTTACAACTGAAAACCATTGTTAGGTAACCGAGACTGTAGACGCCAGATGTTAACCATTAAGAACAAGAAGGAGTAGCTTATTAGCGGGAGTAATTGATTAAAAGAAGGTTGTGCTGGGTGGCGCTGGCAGGGATCACAAACAGGTGTGTTTGTATGTGAAAGTGACAAAGAAGGAAAGATGACTGTTGTTCTGCATGTGTGGGCAACTCCTCCCAATAGTGTAGCAATGGATTGCACCTGTTGTTCAACACAGCTGGATGCTGATCCCACAGCACCCCCCAGTGGCAGGTGGAGGAACTTCACAAGGGTAGAGTCAACGCGGAGACAATATAGACATAGATATTCGTGCTTTCAGGACACACAACACAGAAAAACTTACTTTTATACTCATACAAAGTTAAAGGAATATTTGTCCAATCATTATTTATCAGTCACGGAACACGAAAGAATGACGACATGAAAGTGGCGTGAACGATGACACGTGCATGTTAGCTAAAGTGAAGGAATTTAAGAGAGATGGCAGAGGCGAGCAGAGATAGATTTGGGAGAGAAAGTTGGATCAGGTGAAGGAGAAGAGACAAGAAAGATGCTGGGGAAGAAAGATTGGAACGGAGGTGGAGAAAAATAAGTTAATGAGTAGAGATGGGGAAAAGAACGAATGGGAGAGGAGGCAGAATGAAGGGGGAGAGAGACGAAGAGATGGGAGCATGATCTCTCAGCCGACTGATTTGCCGCCCCCGTGTTTCCACGGCAATGGGACGGGTGGAGGCAGTGTGCTGTGAAATGTAATCAGTCCATCTCCCTCAGTGCTGTGTCTAATAAATCACACACACAAACACACACACACTCTAATACATATATGCACATGCTCAGTCTCTGAAATATGTGTGGACATGCAATTCATGACTCTGCAACTCCATCGGCTACAAAACCAGAGAAAACAAGGGGTAAACATGACATACGTTAAAAAAATAATCTCTGGTTAACACAGAGTGAGTCAGAATACAACGTCAGTATTGCGTCATTATAATGATATCTCAGAGGCCAAAATGGTTGTCAACATTCTTTAAAATCAAGTTTCTAAAAGGGGGTTTTTGCAGTGATGCAACAGAAGAACCATTTTTGGTTTCTTATAGAATCTTTCATTGAACAGTTCTTAAAACAATCACATAATCCGAAGAAGCGTTTCACAGCTATTCCATAGAAGAACCATTTTGGGGTCCCCAAAGAACCTTTAAGTGATCAACCAATTTTGTCTCTGTGTGAATAAATTTGTAACTACTTTTTTCCACTATGAAGAAACTTTTGTTCAATGGAAAGTTCCCATGGATGTTAATGGTCCTTCATGGAACCACCTTTGCTAATAAAGAACCTTTATTTTTAAGGGCGATGTACAGCTCACTCAAAAAAAAAGAACAATAAAAATACTGACAAAAAGTAGCACGGTGCTATACTATTACCGTGCATTTATACCATGGTATATGCCGAATATTGTACTTCTTCAATAAGCAAAAACAGTAAAAGAACAGAAAGAAAGTGAGAAACAGAATACAAGACCAAAGCACCAGGATTCTACTATTTCATTTTTTCTTTCTGTCAAATTAAATGGCTTTTGTGGCAGCTCTTTGACCATCACTGTCATGATGCAAGAACCATTTTAATGGAAGACATTGATGCAGACACTACCCAAGACTATGAGCATCAGATCAAATAGCAATTCTCAAATACAGAAGCTCTGATTGGCTGCCTCTAGAGACTTTTTTTTACCATCTGACCTTAGTTGTTTTACAGATACAGAGACTAATTAAAATCTGTTGCTTATTTATGCAACACACTCCTCTTCCTACACTTGTCATTTGTGAATATATGATGATGAATTCTAATCAGTTCTGTAATCAAGAAAGACTCCTGATGACTCCTGAATATATTAATTAAGGTTTTTTTTGTTTGTTTTGCTAACCATGTATAGAACCTCTCTTTATTAATGTAAGGTCACAATACATTAACAGTTATTCTTACAGTATAGTCATTTTAGCCGTTATGGTCCTGGAGCAACATTCCTATCGATTATAGGATTACATTCCCAATGATAGGCTTTGAACAACAATCATTCACTATGCTTTTAGGAGTAGTTAATGGTTGAGGTTCTAGAACGATGTTCTATAGTATCAACAAAAGATGTTCTACTTGGCAAAACATAGGAACATGACATCTGTGTTGTCTGTGTGCCCAACATCTGGAATGATGCTCAAATCTGGATGCTCCAGTGAGAAATTTTAAACTATTGCAAAATGAATAAAATGGCATGACTGTCTGGTTCAAGATTATTAAAACTTTTGAATATTGTGTGTAAGATAAAGATAGATAAGATAAGAAAACATATTACAATTCAAAAGTTTGGGGTCAGTATTTAATTTTTTTTAAGAAACTAATTATTTTATTCAGCAATAATGCATTAGATTGATCAAAAGTGACATGTAAAGACATTTATAATGTTACAAAAAATAAGTGCTGTTCTTTAGAACTTTGTATTTATCAAATAAACCTGAAAAAAAATTTGTATCAGTTTCCACAAGAATATTAAGCAGTACAACCGTTATCAACATTGATTACAAGAAATCAAACAAGCAAATTAAATCACAATTCTGAAGGATTGTGTGACACTGAAGACTGGAGCAATGGCTGCTGTACATTTTTAAATATATTAAAAATACAGTTAAATTTCCATCCATCCATCTTCTTCCGCTTTATCCGGGGCCGGGTCGCGGGGGCAGCAGTCTAAGCAGAGATGCCCAGACTTCCCTCTCCCTAGACACTTCCTCTAGCTCTTCCGGGGGGGACACCGAGGCGTTCCAAGGCCAGCCGGGAGACATAGTCCCTCCAGCGTGTCCTTGGTCTTCCCCGGGGCCTCCTCCCGGTTGGACATGCCCGAAACACCTTCCCGGGAAGGCGTTCAGGAGGCATCCGGAACAGATGCCCGAGCCACCTCAGCTGTCCCCTCTCGATGTGGAGGAGCAGCGGCTCTACTCCGAGTTCCTCCCGAGTGACTGAGCTTTTCACCCTATCTCTAAGGGAGCGCCCAGCCACCCTGCGGAGAAAGCTCATTTCGGCCGCCTGTATCCGGGATCTTGTCCTTTCGGTCATGACCCAAAGCTCATGACCATAGGTGAGAGTAGGAACGTAGATTGACCGGTAAATCGAGAGCTTCGCCTTACGGCTTAGCTCTTTCTTCACCACGACAGACCGGTACATCGACCGCATTACTGCAGAAGCTGCACCGATCCGTCTGTCAATCTCCCGTTCCATCCTCCCCTCACTCGTGAACAAGACCCCTAGATACTTGAACTCCTCCACTTGGGGCAGGAACTCTCCACCAACCTGAAGTGGGCAAGCCACCCTTTTCTGACTGAGGACCATGGCCTCGGATTTGGAGGTGCTGATTCCCATCCCAGCCGCTTCACACTCGGCTGCAAACCGTCCCAGTGCATGCTGGAGGTCCTGGTTAGAAGGGGCCAACACGACAACGTCATCCGCAAAGAGCAGAGACGAAACCGTGTGGTCCCCAAACCTGACACCCTCCGGCCCTTGGCTGCGCCTAGAAATTCTGTCCATAAAAATTATGAACAGAACCGGCAACAAAGGGCAGCCCTGCCGGAGTCCAACATGCACCGGGAACAAGTCTGACTTACTGCCGGCAATGCGGACCAAACTCCTGCTTCGGGCATACAGGGACCGGACAGCCCTCAGCAAAGGACCCCGGACCCCATATTCCCCCAGCACCCTCCACAGGACGCCACGAGGGACACAGTCGAATGCCTTCTCCAAATCCACAAAACAAATGTGGACTGGTTGGGCAAACTCCCATGAACCCTCCAGCACCCTGTAGAGGGTATAGAGCAGGTCCAGTGTTCCACGACCAGGACTAAAACCACACTGTTCCTCCTGAATCCGAGGTTCCACTATCGGCCGAATTCTCCTCTCCAGTACCCTGGCATAGACTTTCCCAGGGAGGCTGAGAAGTGTGATCCCCCTATAGTTGGAACACAGTTAAATTTGTTTTAATTAATTAAAATAGAAAACAATTATTTTAAATTGTCCTTATTTCACAATATTACTGTTTTTACTGTATTTTTGATCAAATAAATGCATTCAAAAATGTAGTGCAAGTTAAATAAATTAAAAGGCATACTTTCAGTGTGAGGAAATTTTCAGATTTCTTTTTTTCTTCTGTTTGTCCTGAACCTATACCCAATTTGGTTGAATGTGTACAATTTTCTGTAATACAACTACCAAAAGACAGTCAGACATGCCCACAGTCAGAAAATTAGTGGGTTAGGTCTAAACGGGTCAAAAGCGAGAACATTTTGTTTGTTTTTCTTTATTCTTTGTTATATCATTACCATAATGTTATACCTGTCGTCAGCATTCCACTATGAAATCCCAACAGTATAATTAGCAAACAGGGAAGAGTCGGTATCTCTTTATAGCAATTAGACTAGATTACAGAAAATGGATTCTCCATCTGTTCTTGTTGTGTCATGTTAAACCTATCTGCTTATATATTTTTTCTCTTATTCATATATTGGTTGAGTTCACGGTTTAAGGTTCAGTTTGTGATTTATATGCTACTAAGTACTGAACATAATTGCATAGGGCCTAATTGTTGTTTCCAAACAGGTTTCCAAAAAAACTCCATAAAACCCTTCCTTCCCTGCCCTCTGTCTGCTATTATTCATCTAACTTCCAAGGCCAAACCAAGACAAGTCACTCACCAGTTACTGGTAGATAAGGCAATGGAATAGGAGAACATATGCCATTGGGAGGAAAAAAAAGGACACACTTGAGCTTTAATCCGTGAAAACCGCTAGCAGGAAAATCAAGGCATACTGTAAAGACTCGATGACATCATCGCTTGTTCTCAATTTTTACATTGAACATATAAATGGCCCAATTTTCTTATCTGAATATTAATGACAGAGTATTATCTGACTACAATCACTAAGCAGAAGGAATTATTTTGCTATTAACACATTGACCCAACCCCTCGGCTTCTTTTTCTTTGTCTCCTTTTCCTTCTGTCTGTCTTTCTGAGTTTGGGAGTCAGGTAATTTGCAGGGCTCTGTGATGTGTGACAGTGCAAGGTGGAGCATTTCATTCCATCATTTAGCTCGAGTGTGTGTGAGTGAGTGTTCATAAGGTTGGGGGGGGTGGGCGTGCGTTCAAGACCATCATTTACCTGCAGTATGCGTGAGTGCATTAATCAGTCTGAAAGAGTGGTGACTGACATCCTTTATACACACTAGCAAGCACATCCACCTAGTCACAAACACACAATCACCACAGGCTGGAGAGCGCGTTTATTTGTTTTTCATTTCACGTCCTTGGGTCTTCCTCTATCTTTTGTTTTATTTGTGCCATATCTCTTTTGTTTCTTACAAGCTCTAGCTCTTATTCTTTCTCGTTCTCTCATTTTTTTCTCATGCAATTCGCGTCTCTGATGATAAATCCACTTCTCATTCTCATCTTTTCTCATTTCTCCACTCATTTCCCTGCCTCTCTCCGGAATCCTAATTCTTGTTTGTCAGGTACCATTTCTAACACTTTGCTGGGATGCACAGACAGCAAAGTCGCCGGGAAAGTGTACTGATGCGTGGTTACATGAGTGTATACTTGTGCAACTGACTGAACAGATTGATTTGGTGCCACTAACTTAATACATTTTTTTGGGTACCCCTATTATGGCTGCAACATTTTTGCTTCATGCTGTGTGTGTGTGTGTGTGTGTGTGTGTGTGTGTGTGTGTGTGTGTGTGTGTGTGTGTGTGTGTGTGTGTGTGTGTGTGTGTGTGTGTGTGTGTGTGTGTGTGTGTGTGTGTGTCTGAAAAACAGATTAGAAAGGGTATAAGGGGCCAGGGATGAAAAAGTACCAACATAATGGAAGAAAACATCTGGTTTAAGAGTAGAAAAACAAGTCTTCCCAGGTATTTGCAACCTCTTATACATGTAAAGTGGCTCTAAAAAGTATTTTAACACTTAAGTCACATAAGTGGCATCTTGTATGAAAATTGTGCTTGTGTTACATTTACATTTATGCATTTGGCAGATACTTTTATCCTTTGCATTCAAGCTATATTTTTTCCCCCCAATTCATGCATTTCCTGGGAATCAAACCCATGACCTTGGCGTTACTAGCCATGCTCTACTAGATACAGGAAGATACAGGAATAACATGTTATTTTTCTGTTCAAATAAATGCCACTTTTCATGAAAAAAGCATCAAAAATGTCCAAAATCATACCAACATGAATACAAAGAGCAGATGGCTTTATATTTTGCAATGAAATGACATTCATTCATTTAGCTTAAATGTTGAAATACTTATTGGACCAGCTGTGTACTGTATGGCATAAAGCATATTACATATATTACACATTATAATACTCTTTTACAACAGACTTTGTAGTATAATGTATCAGTGATGTGATGTTCATTTGTATGTCCTATTAACTCATCTATCTATCTATCTATCTATCTATCTATCTATCTATCTATCTATCTATCTATCTATCTATCTATCTATCTATCTATCTATCTATCTATCTATCTATCTATCTATCTATCTATCTATCTATCTATCTATCTATCTATCTATCTATCTATCTATCTATCTATCTATCTATCTATCTATCTATCTATCTATCTATCTATCTATAAAGTAATGTGGTACAAGCAACATAAAGAACATAAAACATGAAAGAAAAAAAATAAAACCAGACATAATATCATGGAGGACCTCTGCAGACTCTCATGGTTATGCATAAAGGTCAGTTAAGGGCTTTTCACACTTGAAATAGTTAACCCTGGGTCATTCTAAACCCTGGGTAAACAGAATCCTGGGTTATCCTGCTTCACGTTTCACACTGCTCATAAATTACCCCGGTTTAACAATTAATCCTGGGTATTAATAAGCTGACATTTCACACTGTTCTAAACCCTGAGTTAATGTCTTTATTTACGGTGTCATTGATTGGATGAACGCAGTAAGCGACCTGTTTAAATAAAAGCTCTAGCATTGCGTGTCCTCGCATTGCCAGCTGTTTTACTGTTTTATCTAGTTTATACTGAATGGACATTTCGGACTACAAAGGCAAGAATAAAATGGTCACTTCACTCAAATTGTCACGTTTTCTTAGCCTGGATGCCAGGAAAGTTCTCCGGGAAAAATGGCATTTGGGGGGTAAAATGTGTTATTTTGGCTGGACTGCCTGCTAAATTTTGCATTCCTGGTGCTGTATATCACATAATTGGGGTCACTTCAACCCGCGGACTTGGCAACACAGTGCCGTTGAGTTCTGTTGACATTTGACAATTAACGTTATGCGTCGCTCCGTTGCTCTGATTGGTTGTAGGTCTATCCAATTGAGGTCTTTCCTGGTTCGGTTTAAACACGCCCCATAATCACAGCCCAACGGAGCAGTATCAGACTCAAATTCTGACTAGAATTGAGTATGACGACGTCAGGCTAACGTTTTCTGTCAGCATTGTAAATTTTTCTCTCAAACTCTAAATTATCTCTGGTAACACTTTATAATAACTACATGCTATGAAGCATTAGTAAATAGTTAATTCATCATTTATAAAGCATTAGTAGACATTACTAAGCTGTTTATAAATGCAGCTATAAATGCTTTTTTCTTGATTTATAAGCATATGTTTAATAATTGTATTTTCATACTTTATAAATGATCAATTTATAATTTCTAAATTAAGTATTACATTATTTACTAACCAGTTATTTAGGAGTTGTCAGTGTCAGGAGTAAATCAGATCATTTAGAAAGTGTAAGTAAAGGATTAATGAACTATTTAAATATACATTTATATATCTTATTATTTAGACGTAATAGTTACTCATTGTGTTAATAAATGCTTTATTAACATGTATTTATACTGTAATTCATGATTAATTCAGGTAGTTATAAAATATTTACTAGTTAAATTAAGTAGTTTAGTCAGTAAACTATTTTTGTGAGCTCATCTACATTTTTATTCAGCAATGTTTACACTTTACATAAATGTATTTGTATATCAGATTGCAGAGGCTTAGTTTAATTTGACTGCAGTTGTTTTCTGGATGTCTACATGGATAGTATTTGACATTATGACATTGAAGAGGTTTAATTTTAATTTTATATTAAGTTACTAGTTGTACAGTCTTCATTATTGCATTTTGAAGTAAATATTTATATGTGCTATATTCCTCTGTGTTGTGTTTGTTTCCTTTTTCTGTTCAGAAGAGAACTAAGCCTTTATATCCCCTCTGTAAAAGCTTTACGAGGCATAAAGAGTCCTCACTTTAGATGAGCTCACAGAAATAGTTAACTGACAACTAGTAAATGTTTTATAACTACCTGAATTAATCATGAATTACAGTAGAAATACATATTCATAAAGCATTTAATAACACAATGAGTAACTATTACTATATGTCTAAATAACAAGATGTATAAATGTATATTTAAATAGTTCATTAATCCTTTACTTACACTTTCTAAATGATCTGATGAACCACTGACAACTCCTAAATAGCTGGTTTGTAAATAATGTAATACTTAATTTAGAAATGATACATTGATCATTTATAAGGTATGAAAATACAATTATTAAACACATTATAGATATGCTTATAAATCAAGAATAAAGCATTTATAGCTGTATTTATAAACTGCTTAGTGATGTCTATTAATGCTTTATAAATGATGAATTAACTATTTGCTAATGCTTAACTAATGCTTCATAGCGGGTAGTTATTACCTTATCTCTTTATATACAATGCATAGTGTTTCCGGGACTGTCCAAAGCATGCAGATATGAGTATGAGATTGGTTGTCTGTTGTGTGATTAGAATGATGATAACCCGGGCCCTACAGTCTTTTAAAATATCAAATAATTTGACATTTTTATGACAAGGCCAGGTTATAGTAGTTAAGGTTGTACTATGTCATGCGGTGAAAAAACTAATTTGTACGACCAACATCACTATAAAGAGCAGCTGAGACAGTCTAACAAGAAAAAATATGGTTTTAGAACCGATTTTTCCTTTTTTTCAATCAACACTCTTAAACGTAATTTACTCTAATATTTTCAAGGTAAGATTCATCATCAGACAAGTCTTTTACCACTGAAAAATAAGGTCACCTTTACAAAAGAGAATGCCATTAAACCTTGGCTGTTTTAGAAAATCATTCTAGCTGATGAGTGGAAGTATTTAATGTTAACAGCGGGAGTAAACAGTAAGAGCAGAAGGTGTTATTGAACAGGTAATTTTTATTCTGTGTGTAGCCGCAGGGGTTAATCCTGACTTTGACCTCCTGGATTAATCTCTCAGGGATGGTTAACCTGGCGACCCCTGTAATCACCCTGGAGATGGCATGAACGTCAAAGTGCATCATCGAGTAACCCTTCTCTGTTTCCACGGATGTTCTCGTGGGTGTGCAGAAGTGCATGATGGGTAAACAGCTAGATGTGTACAAGAACGCATTAAATGAATATGAAGCTTTTGAGAATGTTTAAGTATGTGTGTATCCCAAAAAATTATGTATGGGGACTAATAACAAAAACAACGGATATGGTTTGCATTTCTCAATAGTAAAAATTCTTATTACAAAGAAGAAAATGGTGAAAAAGAAGAAAAACAGTACAAAGAGAATGTCTCAGTTACGTATGTAACCCTCGTTCCCTGAGAGAGGGAACGGAGACGTAACGTCAGTGACTGACGAATGGGGTTTCGCTTAGAAGCCAATCGCCTTTAAGCGCCTTTGAAAATGCCATGGGTCTGCGGAATTTGCATAATGCAAGCCCGCCCAACTGTGTGGGTATAAAGGGCGTTGCATAGCAATCTCGCATCATGTTACCTGCTGAAGAGCCGAAGCCTGAGCGGCCGGCCGTTCCAGCGGTACAGCTGAAGTGGCTGAGGGACGTTACGTCTCCGTTCCCTCTCTCAGGGGACGAGGGTTACATAACCGAGACGTTCCCTTTCGTTCAGTCACTCCGAGTAACGTCAGTGACTGACCAAAGGGGGTCCCAATTCAATCCCGCCACTTGGCTGTCTTCCAGTGCCTTGCATAGTGCGAGCTCCCTGTCGTAAACGGATGAAGGACTGCACTAACACAGGAATACCAAGGTACACTGGGAAGTATATCCCACGTGGAGAAATGCAACACAATGCCTACCCTAAGGGGGGGGGGGACTTAACAAATACACATATGACCTTTACAAGGAACTGCATATGGAGTATACTGGGGTATCCAGTCGCAGATGGAAAACATTTTAAACCCCAGGCATGGCAAGGTGTCTTGCCAAGGGAAGACACATGCTCAGAGAGACTTACCGTGGAGATACACATGTGGGGGTTAGCCAACGGGGGAACCATGCACACGGCGGCACCTAGCCGAACGCGAAAGCTGACCACTCTGGCAAACACTCTGGCGTCGACGTCATAAGTGCTGGAGGAGCTCAGGGCCTGCTGAGAAGCTCACCTGAGTAGAATAGCGCATGTATCCATTCCGTGGAGTGGAATGGCGCAGCAAGCGATGACACCTGAGCCTGTCCAGTTACTGGCCATTTGGGGCGAGTACATGAGCAGACACAGGCTCCACTCGGAGGTTATAAAACCTGGCGAACGTGTTAGGTGTCGCCCAGCCTGCAGCTCTACAAATGTCTGTCAGCGATACCCCAAGGGGGTATGGCATGCCTTGAACCTGGTAAGCCAGGACAATGGCATCCACTATCCAGTGAGACAGCCTCTGCTTGGAGAGGGCCTTCCCTTTCTGCCGCCCACCGTAACAGACAAAGAGCTGGTCTGAGGTCCTGAAACACTGCGTCCGACCTACGTAAGCGCAAAGGGCGCGTACTGGACAGAGCTGTGCCAAGGCTGGGTCTGCCTCCTCCAACGGCAGCACTTGCAGGTTCACCACCTGGTCCCTGAAGGGAGTGGTGGGAACCGTGGGCACATATCCAAGCCGGGGTCTCAGGATCACGTGAGAATCGGCCGGCCCGAATTCCAGGCACACTTCGTCAACCGAAAATGCCTGCAGGTCCCCTACCCTCTTGATGGAGGCCAATGCAACCAGGAGCGCTGTCTTCATTGACAGGATTTTAAGCTCAACTGACCGCAAAGGCTCAAAAGGAGCTCTCTGCAGGGCTGATAAGACCACTGCGAGGTCCCAAGAGGGCATCTGAGGAGGGCGAGGCGGATTTAGCCTCCTCGCCCCCCTCAAGAACCTGCTGACCAGGTCATGCTGCCCAACCATTTAGAATCCACAAGGTCATGATGGGCCAAAATAGCGGCCACATAAACCTTCAGGGTGGAGGGAGACAGCCTTCGCTCCAACCCTTCTTGGAGGAAGGAGAGCACAGACCCGATTGGGCATTTCCTGGGGTCTTCTCGGCGAGAAGAGCACCAGGTGACGAAGAGGTTCCACTTCAACGCATATGCCTGTCTTGTAGACGAGGCCCTAGTGGAAGTGATGGTAGCCACCACCTGAGGTGGTAGGGTACTCAAACCTGCCACGTCCCGTCCAGGATCCACACGTGTAGGTGCCACAGGTCGGGACGCAGGTGCCAAAGGGTTCCCCACCTCTGAGTCAGAAGATCCTGTCTCAGAGGAATAGGCCAGGGAGGGGCTGTCGCAAGGAGTACCAGTTCCGAGAACCAGGTCCGGCCGGGCCAATACGGGGCGACCATGAGGACCTGCTCCTTGTCCTCCCTGATCTTGCACAGGACCTCTGCGAGAAGGCTCACTGGGGGGAACGCATATTTGCGCAGGCGCCGCGGCCAGCTGTGCGCTAATGCATCCGTGCCGAGAGTCCCCTCGGTCAGGGAATAATACCAGCGGCAATTGGAAGAGTCGTGGGAGGCAAACAGATCTATTTGCTGTTCGCCGAACTGTTCCCAAGTCAGCTGAACCGTCTGGGGATGGAGACGCCATTCCCCCGGCAGCGTCTGAACATGTGACAGCTCGTCGGCTGCATGATTCAGTTCTCCCAGGATGTGAACGGCACGAAGCGACGTTCAGGGTGCAGGGCAAGACGTACGGCCAGCAACTCGAGGCAATTGACATGCCAGGTGCACATGGCACCCCAGCCCATGGCAGAGGCATCTGTTGAGACAACAACATACCTGGAAACTCATTCTAAGGGAACACCTGCCCGTAGAAAACTGAGGTTCGACCATGGGGTGAAGGTCTGATGGCAGGCACGAGTGACTGGGACCCGCAGCGTGCCCTGTTGCCATGCTTATCTCGGGACTCGATAGCAGAGCCAGTGCTGAAGCGGTCTCATATGAAGCAAACCGAGCGGCATGACCACCGCTGCGGATGCCATATGCCCCAGGAGCCTCTGAAAGTACTTCAGTAGAACCGCATTCTTTCCCTTGAATTGACGAAGGCAAGTCAGCAGAGACTGTTCACGCTCGCTCGTGAGCTGAGCATGCATGGCGACCGAGTCGATTTCTATACAGAGAAAAGAGATCCTCTGCACTGGACAGAGTTTGCTCTTCTCCCAGTTGACCCGAAGGCCCAGGCGGGTGAGGTGCAGAAGCACCATATCCCTGTGTTCACACACCTGATCCCGAGAGTGACCTAGTATCAGCCAGTCGTCGAGATAGTTCAGGATGCGGACCCCGTGTTGCCTGAGTGGCACAAGGGCTGCCTCGACGACCTTCGTAAAGACGCGAGGAGACAGGGCTAACCTGAATGGGAGAACCTCGTACTGAATTGCCCGCCCCTTGAAGGCAAACCGTAGGAACGGTCTGTGTCGAGGAAGGATGGAGACATGAAAGTACACGTCCTTCAGGTCGATCGCTGCAAACCAATCCATCGGCCGCATGCATTCGAAAATGCATGCGGCTGTGAGCATCTTGAACAGAAGCCTGTGAAGGGTTCGGTTCAAGATGCGCAGGTTCAGGATTGGTCATAACCCACCAGTTTTCTTGGGTACGATGAAGTAGGGGCTGTAGACTCCATCTCGGCTGGAGGGACGATCTCGACCGCACCCTTCTCCAGTAGGGTGTCGATCTCCGCACGCATGACAGGGGCGTTGCCACCCACCATGGTATAGCGGACTCCCCGGAAGTGGGGAGGAGACCGCGCGAACTGAATCGCGTAGCCAAACCTGATGGTGCAAGTGAGCCAGCTGGACAGATTGGGAAGCGCTACCCACGCATCCAAAAGACGCGTCCAGACGTGGGAGGCATGGGAGCGTCCCGAGTTGTGGGCGTGGTCGAATTCCGTGTTCCCTGGCGGACGAGACCTGGGGAGGACGAGCGTTCCGCTGTGGTCTCGTCTGCCTGGGGGCTGGTGACAGAGAGGGATGAGAATGGTGACGCTCATGGGCGTCGCGCACTGCCAGCCACACCCTCTTGGGGCTCGGAGGTGTGTTCGGTTCTTCCTTGGGAAAACAAAAGATTCTCCCCCGGCCCTCCACCAGGGGAAGGAGTGGTCCTGCTACCTCCTGAGGAAGAACCGGCATCACCTCCGAGCTGCCTGTGTCAGGACTGCCACTTTGACCACCGTAAAGTGGGCTGCGGTGCTGAGACAGGCGGGGCCGCCAACCTGCGACGTCCTCCGCGCTCCGGCCCGGGTGAAGGCTGCTGCTTGGCCAGGTAGACCTGCAGCACAGCCATGGCATGCAAGGCGGACGCGGCTTGGCCCGCGGCTCTGTAGGTCTCCGCCACCAAAGTAGATGTAAACCCACAGGCTTTGGACGGGTGCTTAGGGTCACCACGCCATGTCGAAGCGCTCTGCGGACACAGTTGCATCACAACAGACCGTTCGACAGGGGGCACCCCAGTGTACCCTTTCACCGTGCCATCGTCAAGGGCAGTAAAGGCGGCGGTCGATGACGAGCGATCGTGGAAAGTCAAGGGAGACTCCCATGATTTCGTCACCTCCTCATACACTTCCGGGAAGAAAGGTATCGGAGGCTGGCGGGCGCCTTCAGCATGGGTAGCCCCCAGATACCAATCGTCCAGCCTTGAGCGCTCGGAACATGGCGGAGAGTTCCACGCAAGCACGAGGCTCTCAGCTGCCCGGGAGAGCATAGCCGTCAGCTCCGGATCCGACTCGGGCAATGCTGGCGCTCGGGTTGTTCCACACCATCACCCTCAAGTCACCCTGACCACCAGCCAAAGTGGTCCCACACGGGGTGGGAACAGATTGGAGTCTGGTAGAGGGGACCCTGCCTCCTTTACGGAGATAATTGAGTCTCGACCGCAACACTGAGATGGTCATGTTCCCGCAGTCAGAACATGAGTCATCCACGAACGCCCGCTCAGCATGCACGAGGCCCAAGCATGCTAAACAGCATCCGTGTCCGTCAAGTGGAGAAACCATGTGACCGCACCCAGAAACATTGCAAGGGCGAGCCATCTTGAAAAAGACGTGCCACTTTTTCTCTTGTTTTTCCATCTTGAAAAAAACGTGCCACTTTTTCTCTTTTTGTGAGAACTTTTGCTGTGCAGAGATGCTGAAGCGCCCAGGGAGAAACGCACACTGTGCTAATCACTGCACAGATCAGACAGGAATACGAGTCTCGCTGGAACGCGCCGTCACACCAACACTCTGGGGAGCTGCTTGTCTTGAAAGAGGTAAACACGCTCAGGCTATAATGTCGGCTCTGAAGCAGAAAACATGATGCGAGATTGCTATGTGACGCCCTTTATACCCACGCGGTTGGGCGGGCTTGCATTATGCAAATTCCGCAGACCCATGGCATCTTCATGTCATTGGTTAGTTTCGTTAGAGCTCAAAGGCGATTGGCTTCTAAGCGAAACACCCATTCGTCAGTCTCTGACGTTACTCGGAGTGAACGAAAGGTAACTGCTGCAACTGGATCATTGAGTCAGGATGATAAATTGAAGATATTAATCAGATCGATTCATAAAATGATTAATTTGGTCTGGTTTGAAAAACAGGTAAAGTGATTTGTTAAAAACAAATGGTTCTAAGTATTTGTTCCTTTGTGAAGTTTTTTAGCAAATATCGACCTAAATGTTGGTCTGCTCCTAAACTATCATATGGTTACAGAAGTATTGTGATTAAAATGATGTATTTTAATGTCAAGTTTCATGTAAATAGGACTGCAAAATAAACTGTCTTAATAATCACAAACGTGAAATTTGTAAAACTTTTCTGAGCATTAAAGGGATAGTTCACCCAAAAATGAAAATAATCCCATAATTGACTCACCCTCAAGTCATCCAAGGTGCGAATAAAATCGGAGTTACAAAAGTCCAGGCTAATCCAAGCATTAGAATTGGATTTATAGTTGCTCTGTTTTTGGAGTCCATAAAAAGTGCATCTGTCCGTCAAATAATGTGCTCCACGCGGCTCTGGGGTGTTAATAAAGGCCTTCTGAAGCGAATCTGTGCGTTTGTGTAAGAAAAATATCCATATTTAAAACTTTATAAAGTAAACTTTCGGCCGACCGCCTTCCTTGTTCAATATATGGAAAAATTTTTGAAAGTTCCCCTACCTGTGCGCACGTTTTTCGGCGCGTCTTTGTGTTGACACCCAAGCGATTTTCACTGGCGATGCGGAGAGTGAACGTGCAAATTAAGTAGATGGCGCTCCCAGTACACAAGGTGGTGCTGCACCACTTTATGCTTCTGACACATGCTTGTCACACAGAAGAAGAAGAGAGACAGTATTTACGTGCTTGCCAAAACCATTCACACACTTTTTTCTAAGGCCCTGTCCAAAATGGCACACTTCATGTGTACTTTCGGTCTTGTGGACTTACAATGGCCGCTGCGTGAGCGTGTCTGTTAAGTCCACGAGACTGCAGGGTGTCCCATTTGTCATTTTAGGTCTCAGAAGGGTGCTCGCGAGCGCCCCCTTTGAGGTTGATATGCGCCCTCGATGCGCACATCTACTGAGGCCGTAACTGGTGTGGGTTACACAGCAGACTTCTTCCCGGCAGTCAAAGCGGCATTACGTTGTGAAAGTGCGGACTCAGAGGAAGACCGTGAGGGTTTAGAGTGCCATTTGGGACAGGTCCAAACTGGCAAGCAGCATTAGCAGCTCATCTTCTTCTTTGTCTACTTACTTCCTCTTCGTCATATCAATGTGTGCTCGGCAAGACCGTTTTGTGCTTGAGTGCCACCAAGTCATGTTTTACTTCAGCAGCTCCAGGAGCGTGAACTAAAGAGCCGATCTCGGACAGTTTTTAATGCTCCGCGTCAAAACAAAACAAAAGAAACCAAGGCGTTTTTTTTTTTTAATGACGTTTTACGCCTGGCGTTTTGCGCATTGTGTGCACAGTCACATTGGCGCCCTTTTAGTCACAAGGCTTTAAACGCCAGCGATAAACGCGTGTGAAAATCATCCCGGTGTGAACAGGCCTTAAAGCATTTATTGAAATAAAATCTTTTGTAACATTATATATGTCTTTACTGTCACTTTTGATAAATACAGCTCTGGAAAAATTTCTCATTGTTAAGTGGTCTCTTATTTGTTTCCACAACTGTATAGTGTACTTGCTGAATTAAAATGTTAAATATTTTAAAAGAATGGTATAGTGTAAAGGCCTGTTCACACCGGGACGATTTTCACATGCATTTATCGCCTACGACTTGGTGGCGCTCAAGCACAAAACGGTCTTGCCAAGCACACATTGATACGACGAAGAAGAAGTAATAAGATGAGCTGCTAATGCTGCTTGCCAGTAAGCAGAAAGTGTGTGAATGGTTTTTGCAAGCACGTAAATACTGTCTCACTTCTTCTTCTTCTGCGTGATAAGAGAGTGTCAGAAGCGTAAAGTGCTTGTGTACCGGGAGCACCATCTACCACCATCTACGTCGTCTATTTGCACGTTCACTTGGCGTATCGCCAATGAAAATCGCTTGGGTGTGAACAAGCAATACACGCCGAAAAACGCTGACGCGATAACGCGATATTCGTTACGGTGTGTACAGGCCTTTACACTACCATTCTTTTTAACGATTTCAATTTAAAATTTGATTCCAGCAAGAACACTATATTTATCAAAAGTGACAGTAAAGTAACTTATGTTGCATACGATTTTATTTCAAATAAATGCTGTTGTTTTGAACTTTCTATTCATCAAAGAATTCTGGAGAAGAAAAAAAAATGCATCACGTTTTCCACCAAATTATTAAGTAGCACAATGGTTTTCAACATAATATATTTCTTGAGCAGCGAATTAGCATATTAGAATAATTTATAGAGGATCATGTAACACTGAAGACTAGAGTAATGATGCTGAAAATTCAGCTTTGCCATCACAGGAATAAAATATATTTTCAAATATATTAAATCAGAAACTATTACACAATACTACAGATTTTACCGTATTTTTGATCAAATAAATGCAGCTTTGGTCAGTATCTTACTGATAAGTATAGCCTAAAGAAAAAAAGGTGCAGCTTTGTTTCTTTTAACTTCTTAAGCTTGTGTTCTTGACCATGAGACCGGCAGTCTATGAACTGTTTTACTTGAAACCGCAGCTCAAATACAATTGACTGTGCAGATGGTGATCACGTGGAAGGACGAAAAATTACAGGCAGCTCTGTTAAATTTTAGTAGCCTACACCCATCAATATGTGCCATATCGTAAATGGTTGCTAATCACTGCAAACGACATCTGGCCTTTAAACAATCTGCTACAAACTTTAACTGATAGAAATATGGTAGGTTATGATGGCTTGCATTCACATCCCCAAATGTTTAACCACCAAATTGTAAAGTGATGAACAATGCAGCTTAATTGATCAGAGAGCGGTGAGTAAGAGCCTGCAGTGTTTGCAGGTGCAACAGACCTTTTAATAACAGTACACATCGGCTTATCGACAATAAACACAGTGCAGAGGATAATTATGTAGCCTAAGACTAAAAAAAGCATGCTTGTGTAATGGCACTTGAGGATGTTTGTGTACATGTGATTAACAGAAAATATTGAGTATTAAAAGGGCTTACAGTCAACTCATATGGAAACAAATGAGCTGTTCAACAGAATGCAGTGCGGTATATTTACACTTTTATCCAAAGCAACTGACACTGCATTCAAGATGTACATTTTATCAATTCATGCATATCCTGGAAATCGTATGCTCTTCTGTTTGAGTTCATGTCTTTTCAGTTACTTTTTAAAACAAGTAGCAGTTGTAGAATTACATTCCTATCACTCAAACAGTATAGCATCGATGATAGCAACGCAAATGGGTTCAATTCCCAGGGAATAGATGAACTGATAAAATATCAGTTCTTTTAGTATACCTTGACTGCAGTGCATGATCTGGCTTTTTAAATATAAA
The DNA here is from genome assembly GCA_023566225.1 of Romanogobio albipinnatus. Classification (NCBI taxonomy): domain Eukaryota; kingdom Metazoa; phylum Chordata; class Actinopteri; order Cypriniformes; family Gobionidae; genus Romanogobio; species Romanogobio albipinnatus. Next base: position 20,230,135 of record CM042241.1, read on the forward strand.
AGCATCTGCCAAATGCATAACATGTAAATGTAGCATGATTGAAAACGACATATATGTCAGACTAAGTTCAATCATTTATTCAGACTGTTCATATAAATAATCCCATTAAAAAAATATATTTACCAAGTTGACTCACTGAATAATTTGATTCCTTCCAAAAATGAATCATCAATTTGATTAATTTAATTATTAGATTCCGTGGACAGCACTGGCCGTGTGGTATTTCACGTCTTTTTGTAACAAAATGGTTAATGGTGGAGTGTGTGGTATTTATGAGGATCTATTGACAGAAATGCAATATAATATACATAACTATGTTTCCATGTGGTGTATAAAGAACTTCCATAAGGAACCATTATGTTTTTATTACCTTAGAATGAGCCATTTCTATCTACATACACTGCTGGTCGGCCACCGTAGCTTCTCTATGTGCTTCGAAAAGCGAGTGGTGAGCGGTGGGCAATTGAAATTCACAGCCTCACCGCTAGATGCCACTAAAATATACACACTGCACCTTTAAATGCTTGTTTTTATGTTGTAAAAAATAAGTTGTTTTTAGTTTTATTAGTTGATTAAAGCAATACAATTATTCGACTAGGATGAATCAAAATACAACAAAATATATTAGTTCAAGTGGACTGCTGTTACTCTAACAGATCTTCATCTTTAGCCTACAATCAATACTGATCTGACTTTAATATTAAAATCCATTATTTGATATTGACCCCTTAAAGAGCTTCAATGCAATTTTGTTAGAAGAGCTTTTTCAAATGAGGAGCCAAACTACTTTAAATCCTGACTAGCTTGTAACTTGGAAAGCAGTTTCAAAGAAGTGTTGCAGGCCCCGCCTCCGGAGACCCGTCAGACAGATTACTGTAACAAACAGGATGAAATGAAAAGGACAGGAGAAAAAGGCGTCTGCTCTTTTCACAGCTCCTCTGTTAATGTGTTTATTTAGTGCACAATCAATTTCAAGTACAGACAATCACTTTTAAAGCTTTGTTTCACATCCTGTTCTCTCTTTCCATCACTTTAGTGTCACAATAGATTTCTTTTTACCATTTTTCTTGTCTCAAATCTTCAATTTATCCATAGACATTTATTACACATCAATATTATTTTTTATAGAAACAACCTGAATTAGAATTGGTTTTACTCAATATAAATATATATATATATATATATATATATATATATATATATATATATATATATATATATATATATATATATATATATATATATATATAAAAGTGTATATTTTAAACCACTTCCTTCTCAAAAATACTGTATAACACAAGTTACTATTTTTTTCCCCTCACATAGGAGAGCATTTGCAATGGAAGAACACAGATTGAGTGGTTTTTCACTCTTCTCTCACCGACTGGTCACGTGACCACCAAGCGCGCCAAACGCGATCACAGAATTAGCTTCTCAGAGACATTTAACGCTCTATTTTACACATTAACTCGAACAATTTTACATTTTAAAACCCAAAACCGATTCATAAAACTCTATAGTTAGATATAATGATCACTGGAGCATATTTAGATAATTTTCCTCAAGTTAGAGAGAGAACATACATTACAAAACAAAACGTCATCAGCTTAATACCTTCCTCAAACATCAAAATAGTGCAATCACTGTTATTTAACGGTTTCTCCTATGATGTCCGTGTTTTTTACCTGTAACAAACAGGATGAAATGAAAAGGACGGGAGAGTCGCGTCTGCTCTTTTCACAGCTCCTCTGGTAATGTGAGGGAGCATGCAATTCACCAGTCCGTACGCGACTCCCGGGTCAGAATGTCAAAATAAGAGTCCCCGCTTTTTTTTGTCCATATAATTCAATATACATCTGGTTCATTTGCACACTGCATAGGAAAATAATGTAATTATTAAACTTATAGCAATATACAGAGTTGAGTAAAAATAAAAAATACACAATTGTATACATACTTTGTGTGTATCACACTCTCCCTGACAAAATAAGAAAAGCTCCAGTGATCAACCATTTACCACCTGTGTGTGTGCAATCAACACTAAGGCACAGTGAAATTGAAAGGTAAGTATGTGTGAGGAGTGTATGGATAACCAATTTGTGGTGGGCAACTATACCCCAAACAGGTATGTGTGTGATTTGGTAAGCTGTCACTGCATTAAGGGTGGGGTATGGCTGTAGCACAGGCTGACCAAAGGTGTCATAAGTGTAAATCTGTCTTGGCCTTTTCTCCCTCGCAGACCTTCTTACTGTAGCTTCACTCCCTTCACTTGGACTTGCTTCTCTCTCTGGCTCGACACAAGCAGCTGCTTCCCTCTCCTCATCCACATAGTCTTCCACAGGTGGTACCAGGTAAGTACTTGGTTCTCTTTCTGACAAATTTTCCAATACCCTTGATTCCTCCCGTCTGTGTATTTGATTGTATTCTTCCCTTACAGATACTCGCTCGGGTAGATGGCTATTCCCTGGTTCCATCCTGCTGACTGGGATTCTCAACCAGTATCCTCCTCCGCTACTTCCTTCATCTGAGTCTGTCGTGTCACTGTCTCTGATGCTTTCTTTGTTGGGTGTCTGACTTCTTGTCTTTCTCTGTTTTCCAGGTGTCGGCGATCGAGGTGTCATCGTGGGAGCTTCCACAGGTAAGTCATTGACCAGCAGTAGTAGGTTTCGGTGTAGCGTCCTGGTTTTGTTGCAGTCTCCATTCTCAGGATAAACTACATAAACACTCCTCTGGCTTTTCGGTCATATTGAGCCTTCCCCCTCGCACTTGCTTGACGACTGTTTCCCTCAGCAATTTTGTATGCCTCTGCCATTCGTGTCGCCCACTGACTTGCATACCCCTTTGGTGTTACTCCATCCATTGGCTCCACCAGACCAAAGATCAGATCAACTGGAAGGTGAGGATGCCGCCCGTATAATAGGTAAAATGGAGAATACCCAGTAGACTCGTGCCGCGTACAGTTGTAGGCATGCACGATTTGAGGTAAGTGCTCTTTCCACCTTTCTTTCTCTTTGTCAGCCAGTGTCCTCAACATCTGTAGTAGAGTCCGATTGAACCTCTCCACTGGGTTTCCTTGGGGGTGGTACGGTGACGTTCTAGAGTGGCCAATTCCAGAAACCTGTTGGAGAGTGCGAAACAGTTCATTCTCGAACTCACGGCCCTGGTCGTGATGTAACTTGGCCGGGTACCCAAAGGAATGTAGTCTTGGAACAAACGTTCGGCTGCAGTCCGCCCTGACTTGTTCTTGGTTGGGTAAGCTTGGGCGAACCTTGTGAAATGGTCCATGACGACCAGGATATATTCATATCCTCCACGGCTTGGCTCCAAGTGCAGGTAGTCAATGCAGACCAGCTCCATAGGTGAGTGTGTTGTGATGCCACCCATGGGCGCGCAAACATGTACAGTCGGTTTCTTTTGTTTTATACACGGGCACTTTCTGGTCACATACTGTATGGCCAGTAGAACCGTTCTCTCGCCAAGTGTAACACTCGCTCTGTACCCACATGTCCCATCTTGTCATGGAGGTACTCGAGTGCAAGCTTTTTGTACTTGCTCGGCAAGACAAGCTGTTTTCTCTCTCTTGTTCGTCGATATAGCAGTCCTCCCTCATAATGTAGCTTGTTCCACTCGTATATCAGCTTTCTGCTCATTCCTGTCAAACCTCCCCTCATCTCATCTGTGAGGGTGACACCATCCTCCTTCCACTGTCTCACTTGAGAGATTACAGAATCTTCTTTTTGGGCTTGAATCAGCTCATCTGGTCCTATTGTCAGCAACAAGGTGTTGGGTTGACGTGGTTCATCCTCCCCTGTGGACATATAGAGGGCAGCGACCCAGGCCACGTCCTTCATCTTTGACATATGACTGCCCTCCCACGCTGCTTGTATTGCCCCCACAGGTAGCTCTTCCGTGCACTCCGATGCATATGCTTCGATGTCCAGAGGGAGACGAGACAAGGTATCTGCGTCGATGTTGACTTTCCCTGGCCGGTACTTGACGTCGAACCGGAAGTTAGACAGCTCCCCTACCCACCGATGGCCTACTGCATTGAGCTTCGCTGTGCTCATCACATATGTCAGGGGGTTGTCGGTATACACTGTGAAGTGTGGGGCGTAGAACAGGTAGTCCCGGAACTTCTCGCAGACTGCCCACTTCAATGCCAGGAACTCAAGTTTACCACTGTGTAATTGATAGTTCCTCTCTGCCATTGTCAATGTTCTGGACCCATATCCTATTACTCTCAACCTCCCGTCTTGTCGCTGATATAGGATGGCCCCTAGGCCCCTTTTGGATGCGTCAGTGTGGAGTGTGAATGGTAAGTTGAAGTCTGGATAGGCCAGTGTAGGTGGGCTTACTAACATACCAATTAGTTCTTCCAAGATCTGTTGGTGGTCCCTGGTCCATTCTACTGGAGGGAACTTGTGGACCTTTGGCTTTCTTCTTGCTGTGAGTATCCTGTGTTGTCCCAGGCTTGGCCTGCAGTAGCTCGTACAAGGGTTTTGCTACCCTGGAGAAGTCTTGGACGAAGGCACGGTAGTAGCTGAGGAACCCGAGTAGCCTCCTCACATCCCCCACTGTCTGAGGAGTCCTGGTCACTAAGGATTGGACGGCCTCCAGGTCCTTAGGATCTATCCGTACTCCTTCAGCTGACACTAACCGTCCAACGTACCTGACTTCACTCCGGAACATTTCACACTTTTCAGGCTTCAGCTTTACACCATGATGCTGGAGGGCCCTCAACACTCTCCGGGTACTCTCAACATGTTCCTCGAAGGGCCTTGCATAGCATAAGACATCATCTAAATACGGAATGCAGCACTCATCCCTGAGCGAATCCAGCATTTCTTCCATACTGCGTTGGAAGGCAGCAGGCGCATTAGAAAATCCAAAGGGAATTCGGACCCACTCATAAAGTCCCCAGGGTGTGATGAATGCTGTCATGTGTCTGGATCCTTCTGCGATGTACCCCTGGTGATATGCTTTGCCTTGGTCGAGGATGCTGAACCAAGAGTATCCCCCAAGCGTGTCAATCAGATCACGGATCCTAGGCAATGGATGACGGTCAGGGATGGTCTTCTTGTTCAGGAGACGATAATCAACACAAAGCCTCAGCTTGCCATCTTTCTTACGGACACAGACTACTGGAGCGGCATATGGGGACTTTGATTTAACAATCCATACTTTTGCTAGAAGATCTTGTATGTAACTCTTCACCTCGTTGAACAAGGGTTTTGGTACTGAAGAATATGCCCTCTGAACTGGGATGTCATCATTAAGTGTGATTGGCATCTGCAAGCTGGGTATGCATCCAATATCATTGTCATCTCTGACATTGTCATCAGACTCCACTAATATCCTTTCAATCTGTTGTAAAGTTCCAATCACTGTGCCACGGGGCAAGGTCACATAAATCACTGTGTTATTTCCAATGGGTATAGAAACATAAGGGTCACTTTGGGGTTGTATCTCTAAGAGTCCCTCTCCAATGTCCAATGATCTTAAATGTTCACTATTTTCATGAGGCTCAAACAAGACCATGGAGTCAGACTGTGCCATCTTTAAAGGAATTCTGCACTTCATCCAAGTCACCCGTCCTGCCCGGATAACTACCCCTCTCGGACCAACCTTCAAGTGCCTTTCTCCATCATCTTCTTCAGCTGCTTTGATCACCTTGACTAAAGTTTGTGCCTTTTCACAAGGGATATCAATGGCTCCAGCCAGTAGTGAGGTAAGTGTTGGCAACAGTTGCTCAGACTGACCCTGAATCAGCTCTTCAATCAAGTTGAACCCCAGTAGTGGTCTCTCAATTGGCATTTTACTCACCAGGAATGGGACATTAATTGATAAACTTGGGTCCCCATTTCCTAGCAGGTTAACGGTGATGACTGCCCAGCCGTCAAATGGGATAACGTCTCCATTTACAGCATAGACTTTCAAATCATCTGGGCATCTGAGGAGCTCCCGAAGTGGCCTCACCTCAACACTTGGCAAATACTTCTCACTTCTCTTTGTGTGTATCACAGAAGCTTCTCTAACACTGATGCAGCGCATGAAATAAAAACAACCTCATGAGACCAGGAACTTCCTGGTGAAAATAGCACACACACACACATTACAGACTAATAATAAATTACAGTACAGCATGAAAAATACAGCAAGTCTGAAAATAAAACACACGCTTTCCAAGGCCACTAAAGAATGTGGGTGAGCAGAACAAGTACTCAATTTTGATGGCTTTTGATGACAGCAGACTAACAATCATGTCACTGTGTATGTCTGGATGAATTGACTTGTAAATGACAAGACTGCATGGGCGGTAACTTTATATATATATATATATATATATATATTAAATGAATAAAACAGACCAATGTTTTGATAGCAAAACAGAGTTAGACTACAAATGGTTGGTTTACTTAAATTACTTTGTTTCTGCACAATAAACTTTAATAGGAGAATGTATTCACACATTGAAATTACATACTTCCCCTTTAAGGTCACACTTGCTCATTTGCACACAAATGCACAAACTTCTCACAGCCTAACCATCCCAAACTAACCACCCTCATTTAAACCCAGCCTGCAGCTTTTCACAGTTTTATTAGTGTTTATTTGTTTACCTGTTTGATGAATTATTCACAAATCCCATCATTAATTTATTCCTTATTTCGAAATTGGAAAACACAGTTTCCTTGGGTGATGCATTATGGAACTATAGTGTCGTAGAGAAGAAAAAAAAATAGTCAATATAATGCAACAATTAAAGTTATTAGTGTTGTATTTTAATTAAACTTATATTTAACTGATAAGCACTTAATATGAGACTAGAATCTCACAATTCTAACTATTAACTAGCTTCTTATTAGCATGTATATTACTAGGATATTTTCTGTTTTATTTGTACTTATAAAGCACATATTAATGACGTATTTTGCACGACCATATACTACATTTCTCAATCATACACTGTAAACCCGAAAAAGTAGAGCCAATCAGTTGCCTATATTATATTCTATATAATTATAATATATTTCTGAACTTGAAATATTTGAGTAAGCTAATTCATACATTTAACTTAATATAATGTAATCTAACATTTTTAGTAGTGGAAACTTGACTAGCTTTAACTAGCTAATTCAATAAATACCACCTTGCTAATTGTTACACAATGCATTGGTAGCATTAGCATAGCATAGCACTTTCTGAATGAGGAGAGCATTATAATACATTTAACATATATCTGTTCTCGAACTAAGCTCATGTTCCACTCATCACTGTGATAGTATACAAAAAAAAGAAAAAACACAGAAACTCTTCTAGACTAGCATAGCAAAATATTAGACACTACTAAATCTCCACCTTAAAATTAATCATAGTATACCACTTAATTTGGACGTTTACTGTCCCTTTTGTTTGTTTGTATAGAAATCCCATCCCAGTTTATGTTCAATTTAAGTTGGTCTAAATTAAAATAAACAATTTCATTAAACTCAAAGCACTTTTGCTAGTTCTCAATGACTAGCATTAATGCTAGATGCAATTTTTGGTTTAGGCTGTAATGTGGCGTAGGTGCTATTTTTGTATAGTTTAACTACCATCAGCCTTTTAAAATAATAATAATAATATCATGAACACAATGACGGGAATGTAGAATGTATTAGACATCATACTGGACACAACAATAATAAAAAAACAAAAAAAACATCAATGCATTACAAAAATAAAACAGTACCCGTGTTTCCACAACTTAGACTGATAGCGTGTAGTGCTAAACCTTGATACAAGGGGCATCAAGTCAAATCTTTCCTATAGGGCAGCAAATTGGTCAGGTGGCCCTGGTTCCCTGTGCATCCATGCAGCCTATCATATATAAGAGCAGGTAGAGCAGCAATAACCAGAAATAATGTATTGCAGATATCATTAATGTCGATATTTTCGGATAATTCAGGAATTTAGTCTGATTCGAGGGGAATCGGAATACCAAATCTTGACTGGACAAGAGGAGGAGCTGGGGATGGAGGAGGGTAAATGAGCTCTGGAGAACGCGATAGCTGCTGATAGTACTGAAGGAGCTTATATATGTATGGTGTGATAGACGTCGTATTCCTATGTAGATGTGATCAGCTGACAGTCAGCTGATGCGAGTGTAAGAGTGGTTCGCCTACAGTGGTTCAGGCTGCAGGGTTGCCGCAAGATTGTAGAAAACTGTACATTTCTCGTCTATTACCACCCACTGCAACTTACTACCAACAACAGCTCTATCTATCTATCTATCTATCTATCTATCTATCTATCTATCTATCTATCTATCTATCTATCTATCTATCTATCTATCTATCTATCTGTCTGTCTGTCTGTCTGTCTGTCTGTCTGTCTGTCTGTCTGTCTGTCTGTCTGTCTGTCTGTCTGTCTGTCTGTCTGTCTGTCTGTCTGTCTGTCTGTCTGTCTGTCTGTCTGTCTATCTATCTATCTATCTATCTATCTATCTATCTAAACGATTTTATACCTTAACATCAGTTCCACTGAATCGACAATTTTTTTCTATCTCTAAATTGCCCTATACCAAATCATAGGTTTTTATTAGTCATCAACCATGTGCTAAAATGTGCAATAGCCTAAAAATATTCAATGGCAACCCCTCCAACCCAGCCTTACAATCCCATGGCTTATATTTTAAAGCTGGGACTCTGATCCGGTAATGTTTTGGCAATACAAATGTACCACTATTTGTCATGCCAATGAAGCTCACTGTGTGTGTGTGTGTGTGTGTGTGTGTGTGTGTGTGTGTGTGTGTGTGTGTGTGTGTGTGTGTGTGTGTGTGTGTGTGTGTGTGTGTGTGTGTGTGTGTGTGTGTGTGTGTGTGTGTGTGTGTGTGTGTGTGTGTGTGTGTGTGTGTGTGTGTGTGTGTGTGTGTGTGTGTGTGTGTGTGTGTGTGCATATCCCCATGTGTAAAGAAGTGAAGTCAGCAGAGGTTGTGCATCAGTAGTCTGTTTAATAGGATTCCTGTGTCTTAACATGGCTGTCTGAACATTAGTCAGGAATACTCTTAGCCTTGTGTCTTTAATCATACTTTGCTTCAAAAAAGCTGCACTCTCGGTAAATGCACACCAGTGACGAACAGCTTTACAGATGCTCCCTTCACTTACACGGTTAAGGTATAACATTAAATGCCAACACACTTTGCACACTTAGAGCCAGATTTAGCTTACTAACAGATTGCGGCAGCGCAAACCCTCTTTTGGCATTAAAACTACTGTTAGGATTTACTAAAGACACGCTGTGAAAATATATAGCGCTGAAATGGTGTGGACAGTTATTTTCGCCGCTGACCTTATTGCATATGCATTTGTAGGAGTTTCCCTTTCAGACGCAAAATTTATGGAAGAAGAATGGTTTGCGCTCGTCAGTTTATTGGTGTTTGCGCCATTATTTAACGCCATTATGTCTTAAAGCAGATGCTAATTTGGTAGATTGCGCTGGTCATTATGAAAATGATCCGGATGCGCCTTTGTTGTTTAATTTGTGCGTCGTCAGTAGATCACACGCAGAACTTTCCACTCCTATCTGCGCTTTTTTGGACTTGCACTCTCAAGCTAATTTGCCCTGTTTAGTAAATCTGGCCCTTGATGTGCAAACAGCTTCACTGATAATGGGAATATTTCTGTTTTGCCACATTGCTCACTTGTGGTGCAGATGGAATTAGATGGATTAGAATGAAGCTGTGGGGAAAAAATATAGTTTACACTTTATGTTGACGGTCCACTTTAGACATTCTACTACTAGTGTACTATCACTTTGTCGCATTTTTTTAAACAGTCTTAACATTAAACTGTAAGCGCAATTGTCACAGCTGTTTACTTGAACATCACAACTTTATTGCATGTCTGTAAAATTGAATTACTTCAAAAATATTTAATTAATATATTCCTATTGCTCTTCCACGACAAGCAACTGTGAATTTTCACTTTACATGTAACACATTTCTGCAAAAATAAACTGCTGTTGCAGTTTAGGGATTTAGATGTTCCTCCATGTTCAGACATGTTAGTGACTGTGCTGGGCAAAATATCCTACTGTATGCTTCCGAACTTGTTTCATTACAATGGCAGGCCATTTGCCAATGTCATATGGAATATATATGCATGTCTGACAGATGTTATAACTGAATTGATAATTTTGCATGTAAATGCTCACACGATAAAATGTTTTGAAGTTGTGAAGAGTTTGACAATTTCACTGAGAATCAACTCATCAGTTTTGATTAACAAGCCATGTGTATTTAGTTATTATGCAAATTGTACTTACTCTTTTGCACACATGCAATTTGCTTAAATCAATAAGAAATTCAAATCTGATGTGAACAATTAACTGTTTAACTGTTCAGAAATCTGAATTAATTATTTGAATTCTCATTCGAGAATTGAGCCAAAGTAAGAAAAACTGTAAAATCTGCTAACACTTTATTTTGACGGTCCAGCAACAAACATTCTACTGACTATAAGTAACTTTGCTACTAGTATAATGAACTTATTCTACTTACCCAAACCCTAACACCTAACCCTAATCTAACCATATATGCAGTCTACTAATACTCTAATGAGAGTTAGTTGACATGCAGTTGCAAAGTTTCTTAGCACAGATACTAAGTATACTTTAGAGTAGACTATACGTGTAAAGTGGACCATCAAAATAAAGTGTTGCCAAGAGAAACATTGCTGAAAAAAAAACAATTCAAACTTTAGGCTGTTTTGACACTTCACAGCAAGCAATTTTGCATTTAAAAGTCATCTAACAGCCGTTCAAACACAGCCCTGACGTCTAGGCTAAAACAAGGCAAAATTTGTGCTGTCAGTGAAAATTTAATAGACGTCTAACCATAGCCCAAGATTAGACTAGTTATCTAGAACAGTGGTTCCCTTTCAGTCGGTCACGTTCGACGTACGTCGGAACTGACCGACGAATTGGGATCTGTTTTCAGAGACCAATCTACTTTGAGTGTATAGAAACGAGCCAATGAACATTGGCATGCGGTTCACGCATTCCACGCGCCGCCCCGCATTGCGGGTATAAATACGGCAGTGGAAGTACCGCATATCGCTTTCAACTTCGGAGCCGACCATTTCTATGTTCCTACAAAGAGAGGAAAACTGCCTACCTGCTTCCAGTGTCGGTGTTACGGTGCCTTACAGCGGTGGTCGTGAGCAAAGAAGAAAACAAACAGCTGTTCTCACAGCTCGCTGGGCGTTTTCCTTTGAGTGCTCACAGCAGACTTGCACCGTTGAACTGCTGTGAGCCGCAGTCATTTCCCCTGTGTGCCTCGGCACTTCTCGGAGCGGTTTTTCCTCTACTAAAAGAGCAACACGGTTTGACCCTGCGTCTTTTTCAAGATGTCATTCAAACCGTGTGTTTCTGGATGCGGTTGTTTCCTGTCCTCATTTGACGGCCACGATCTCTCTCACATATAAACATGTGAGATTGCTTTCGTGGGTGATTCATGCTCTCTCAGGAGAGCATGGTCACGTCGGCACGTTGTTCGTCTCACCTTTCTCGTAAGGGCTTAAGCGTGCCACGGCAACCCAGCACATCACTCGGCACTCTTTAAATGCGCGGTCCAGACTATGAAACCTCAAACGGGGTTGAGTCCCTTTGCTTATTCCCTGATCTAGTTTCTTTTCTGGTGCACCAGAAAAGGGCTACTTTGGCTAATAAGCCTTGGTGACCTGAGGATTACAGTGGGGCATCCCCGCCGGGTACATCTCTTCGGGCCCCCACTCCTCTATCACATCATTAGCATGCTGAGACTTTGTTCGTGGGTGGTTCATGTTCTCTCATGAGAACATGGCCACGTCGGCGCGTTGTTCATCCTGCCCCTTTCATAGGGGCTTGAGCGTTCAGCGTGCCGTGTGCCGTCGAGTCTGGCGGCCACGCCCACTGTCTCTCATGCCTGCTGGTAGCCCGGATGGGATTGCTGGTCCTTTTTTGAAAAAAGGGGGGAACTAGCATTTCATTTGTGGCTCAGGCAGAGGACAGATGTCAATTGCTGCATCGGAGAGAGGGCTGTTATGCGCTGGAGATGATGAAGCTGAGTCTCCCACTATAATAGTGTGTGCTCATGCTGAATCAGATTCAGTGTTGACAGCCATGCCTTCCTTGGTGGCTTCCTGGATGTGCATCAGAAAAATTTAGCAGTGTGGAACTATTTGGTATCAAAATATGGAAAACCAAAAGGGCCATAATCTGTATATTTTTTTTCCCTCTCTCACTACCCTCTGTCCTGCATGCACGAGGGTAGTCCCGACTCAGGGGTTATGCAGGAACTGCGTGCAGTGATGGACCTCGCTCTCTGGTTGACGGAAGTCACTGCACGCTCCCTGGGTCAGGCGATGTCCACATTAGTGGTCCAGGAACCTGGGGCTAACTTGGCAGATATGCGTGAGCCAGACAAAGTTCGGTTCCTCAACGCCCCTGTCTGTCAGGCTGGCCTCTTCGGCGACGCCGTCGAGAACTAGCCCAGCAGTTCTCGGTGGCCCAGAAGCAAATGGAGGTGGTTTAAAAAAAACAAAACACAAAAAACATCCTGCCCCTGACGACTAGCTACTGCCTCCACCCAGTTGTCGGCTGCAGCGCCTCCGTCTGCTTGTTGCCGAGGGTGCCCCCCCTGCGTCCACCTCTGCCCCTGCTAAGCCAAGCAGCAGCCTCCACCCGGGCAGCAGGTGGCCGGGCGCAGGGGATGTGCCCAACCCTGGAACGGGCAGCCCAGCCAGATGGCAAACTGCTCGGGGAGACAGTGTCCGCACCCCTTCCTCCCCTCCCAAGTACAGGGGCATCCTCTTCACCACCGTGTGGAGCAGCGATGCCCATGTCTTGCGGTCAGAGATCGATGTCCTGCTGGCGAAGGACGTGGTCGAGCCGGTTTCTCCAGCCGATATGTATTCAGGGTTCTACAGGCCCTACTTCATTGTACCCAAGAAAGGTGGTGGGTTAAGGCCAATCTTGGACCTTTGCATTCTGAATCGGCCCCTGCACAAGCTCCCGTTCAGAATGTTAATGCAGAAACGCATTCCTGAATGCATCCGTCCCCGAGATTGGTTGCAGCGATCGACCTGAACCCCTTCAGGCTGTCCCTGTCGCCTCGCGTCTTCACGAAGTTGTGTGAACACAGGGACATGGTGCTCCGTCACCTCAGCCGGTTGGGCCTTTGGGTCAACCGAGAGAAGAGCAAACTCTGCCCCGCGTAGAGGATCTCTTATCTCGGTATGGAGCTGGATTCGGTCAACCGGACTCCACACCTCACACCAGAGCGAGTCTGGTCAGTGTTGTACTGCTTGAATACGTTCAAGGGCAGGACAGCGGTCCCACTGAAATTCTTTCAGAGGCTCCTGGGGCGTATGGCATCTGCAGCCGCGGTAACGCCGCTCAGATAGCTTCATATGAGACTGCTTCAACACTGGTTACACGACCGAGTCCCGAGATTGGCGTGGCAGAGTGGCAAGTACCGGGTCTAAGTTACTCCTTACTGTCGCCAAACCTTCAACCCGTGGGCAGACCCCTCGTTTCTCCGGGCCAGAGTGGGGCCCCAACTGCGTTGGCATATCAATTGCCTAGCGTTCTGGCGGAACGTCTTGCCCTGGCCCGGTTCAAGAAGCTGCTTCGGGGGGAAAAACGAACTGGTCCATTCGAACAGCACTGCGGCTGTTGCGTACACCAACCAACAGGCTGGTCTACGCTTCCGTTGCATGCTCCGGCTTGCCCGCCATCTCCTCCTGTGGAGTCAGAAGTTTGTGAGGTCACTTCGTGCCATTCACATCCCAGGTGCGCTGAACCAGACAGCCAACAAGCTCTCTCGTCAGTTGACACCCTTGGGCGAATGGTGACTCCACCCCTGGAGCGTCCAGCTGATATGGGACCACTTCAGAGCCATGCAGGTAGACCTGTTCGCCTCTCCAGAGTCGACCCATTGCCAGTGGTACCATTCCCTGACCGGGGGTACCTTAGGCACAGATGCACTGGCGCACAGCTGTCCCCGGGACCTACGCAAATATGCGTTTCCTCCAGTGAGCCTTCTCGCACAGACTCTGTGCAAGGTCAGGGAGGACGAGGAGCAGGTCTTGTTAGTTGCGCCCTATTGGCCCAACCGGACCTGGTTCCCCGAACTCACACTCCTCGCGACAGCCCCTCCCTGGCCGATCCCCCTGAGGAAGGACCTTCTTTCTCAGGGACGGGGCACTCTATGGCACCCAAGTCCAGACCTCTGGAATCTCCATGTCTGGTCCCTGGATGGGACGCGGAGGTTCTAGGTGGCCTGCCACAAGCAGTGGTAGAAACCATCGCTCTACGAGGCGCCTCTATTCCCTGAAGTGGAACCTGTTCGTTGAGTGGTGTTCTTCCCGCCGGGAAGACCCCCGGAAGTGTTCGATTAACGTTGTGCTTTCCTTCCTGCAGGATGGGTTGGAGCGAAGGCTTTCTCCCTCCACCCTCAAAGTGTACGTCGCAGCAATAGCGGCGTATCACGATGCAGTAGACGGTAAATCCTTAGGTAAGCACAACTTAATCATCAGGTTCCTCAGAGGTGCGAGGAGACTAAATCCTCCTCGTCCAACCTCGGTACCCTCTTGGGATTTAGCCCTGGTGCTTAGAGCACTCCAGGGTCCGCCATTTGAGCCTTTGCAGTCAGTTGAGCTGAAAATTCTGTCCATGAAGACAGTCCTACTGACCGCATTGGCCTCAATCAAGAGGGTAGGGGACCTGCATGCACTTTCGGTTGACGAATCGTGCCTAGAATTCGGGCCGGCCAACTCTCACGTTGTCCTGAGACCCCGGCCTGGATATGTGCCCAAGGTTCCTACCACTCCCTTTCGAGACCAAGTGGTGAACCTGCAAGCGCTGCCTTCGGAGGAGGCAGACCCAGCCCTAGCTTTATGTCCCGTCCGCGCTCTCCGCGCGTACGTTGACCGGACTCAGAGCTTCGGGCTCACAGCAGCTCTTCGTCTGTTACGGAGGTCAGCAGAAGGGAAAGGCTGTCTCCAAGCAGAGGTTGGCCCACTGAATAGTGGATGCCATCGTCTTGGCTTACCAGTCCCAAGACGTACCTTGCCCGTTCGGGGTGCGAGCACACTCCACTAGGAGAGTAGCTTCATCCTGGGCGCTTGCTCAAGGCGCCTCGCTGACAGACATATGTAGAGCTGCGGGCTGGGTGACACCTAACACGTTCGCTAGATTTTATAGCCTCCGTGTAGAGCCGGTATCTTCCCGCATCCTCGCCCCAGGGGCCAGTAGCGCTAAGTACCCGTTCTAGTGTCAGCTTGCAATGCCACTCCCGCCCTCTGGGCCGGATACGTGCGTCTATTTGCTCCAGTTGAGTTCCCCGGAAACGGCTAACCCTGTGAGTCCTCCATCATCCCTGCGGTGTCAGACGTTGCGGACCGTCTGACGCTAGGCCTGCACCCGTATGCTTGTGGAACGTGTGTGTAGGCTGGGTTCCATATGTTGCGGTCCCCTAACGGCTACCCCATATGTGTATTCTCCACGGTATCAGCTACCCTACTCGGCTAGCCCCGTGTCTTTCCCTGGATTGAGCCCGCTCTGTCGTCTCTGGGTGTGTTCTTCCCCCCCTGGGACCAGGTTGGGTCCACCCCAGAGACTTCCATATGTTGCACTACGCTGATAGGTTAGTCCTTATGTGTATTTCCACCTCTCCTTCCATTGAAGGATGTGGCTCCGCAACGTACCATCTCCCGAGACGGGCACACTTTCCCAGCGTTATCCAATAGTCACGCTGAGTGGGTCTTGCAGGAACAGCAAGTGACTGTCCTTCCCTGCCGGGAGCCCTGACTCCCACTTCAACATAGGAGTGGTCCAGCGAGCTCAGGCAGGGCGCTGGAAGGGCCAGCAACCCTGGCGTGTTGGTAGGGATCCCAATTCGTCGGTCAGTTCCGACATACGTCGAACGTGACCGACTGAAAGGGAACGTATATGCGGTACTTCCACTGCCGTATTTATACCCGCAACGCGGGTTGGCGCGTGGAATGCGTGAACCGCATGCCAATGTTCATTGGCTTGTTTCTATACACTCAAAGTAGATTGGTCTCTGAAAACAGATCCCAAATCGTTGGTCAGTTCCGACGTACGTCTCCATTCCCTCCTTCAGGGAACGAGGGTTACATACGTAACCGAGACGTTCTCAAACTTTTTATACCAAGTACCACCTCAGAAAATATTTGGCTCTCAAAGGACCACCATAATGACCAACTTTAAAATACAGTAGCGTAGTCGGCCTAACTATTCAACTACAGATCTGCACAATTAAAAAATGAAGCAGTTTATTCCTAATAAGAATATGTATTGTTGTCAGCCACTTTAACATTGTAAATACACTGTTTGTGCATTAACACTGCACTGTGCTTACATACAGGTCAATAAAATAATTAAATAATGATTCAAATGTGTTGTAAAGTTAAATTAAAACTGTACTGTTCTTAAATGTAAAACAAAAAACTTTACTTAAATAAGGATTAAATTAAATGTGTTTTAACATTAATTTATTTAGTGATTCATCTGCGTACCACTAGAGGCAGCCTGAGTACCACTAGTGGTACTCGAACCACACTTTGAGAACCACTGATCTAAAACATGAACATGTCAAAGAAATGAAACAAAACACCTTTTAATCACGACTTTGCTTACATGATGGAATATCATACATCGTGCAAGTTATTTTAGCAAAAACGACATGCAGCCAAATTCAAGGTTATTTTGGCTGGAATTGGGTTACTCATAGCCGGACTACATTGTGTCTCTAGTTAACCGAGACTGTGAAATGGCAGCTATTGCTTGCTGGGTTGGTTCAATTGCGTAGTCCAAACCCAAGTCGCAGATATGTTCTAAAAGGGTTTCGGGGAAATCTAATCTTACAAGGCATCAGATTAAACTATAATACAATATTTTGATAGAAATGCATGTCACTTGATAATTTCGCTACCAATATTTAACCAAGTGTTGATGTGTGTGTAAGATTGACAAATTACACTTCTTCTGTGAATGTTCTGCTGCTGCTGTGCATTTAAAATTCAAATTTCCCAATCAGTCTATGTCCATATCATACTTTGCATATTTTGGGACTGATTGAACTGTATTTTTAAGAGTGAAAAGGATCAATTTTTGTCTGAGAGTGCTGTGTCTCATCACCAGTCAGATGTCAAGTGTGGGTTCTGAAGAAAAACAATGTCTTGTTAAAAACATCACCTCTCAGATCTGTACCACTAGTTGACGTTAAATGGCCACAGATGATGGCCTGGAAGGCACAAGACCAAGAGAACTGTTGTCCCATGACAACCTGCAGTTCAATTCAATTAGTTAGATCAATAAGAAGCATGAGAAGGCAGTAACAGAAGGCATTTCCACCCGCTTCTGCTTATGTGAAGAGCTGTTTCCCAGGACAGAGTTTAAGCACAATCTACAGCGACAACAACAACAACAAGCACTTGGCAAATCACCACTGACAGTTTAATTTAGCCATTGTTTAGGAACCAGTGCATTTAATTTTTATTGTTTTTTTTTTTGTGTTTTTTTTTTTTACCACACTATGAGCAGTGGCTTTGAAGTGGAACAAAAAAGTAGCAAAAGCAGCAGCAAAATATTAGTTTTTAATTTAGTAGTAATGTGGTATAGAAATGAAAACTCTAGCGTAAGTTCTGCCAGGAAGACTCAAATGTTACGTCACTTATTACCGTCAGATCTAACTTAGTATAAAAGGTCGGTACTTACACATGTCTGAGTTTGCAGATGATTACGCCAACATTTACATCCATCCTCCCCACCACCACCAGGATGGTACCCACCAGAGGCTTTCGCCCCCCTGTCTGTCATGCCAGCCCCCCTTAAACTATCAACTATCCTGTTATCAAAATGTATTGAAAGTGGGAATCACAGAATCAACACTGGCCGCCACATATTGTGTGTCGTTATTCTTTTTTTTTAACGCTATTTAAAACACACAGCATATGCGTTAAGCTGTATTTCCTTTCCCTGCTCTCCCTCCATCTCTCTGTCACTCACGCTTGCTCTCTTGCTCTCAAATTGCCAAATCTGCTTTTGATATGAAACAAAGTCTAAGATGTTAACATTTTAATATGAAATTCAAACAATAAATAGGGTTTTGGTGCTAATGTGTAACAGTTAAAGCCAGAGGCGTTGAAAAACAGAGTTGCGACATGCTCTCATCTCCCGGCAGCGTGTGCGGTCACGTGGTTCACGGAGCTCTCAATAGTTCCAAACAAACCAGCGCTGTGTCATACACCAGCGCGACTGTTTATTACAGTAACAACTGTTTACTTATGCATTTTGCACCACCATATCTTAACTGGAATATGCTCATTTGCACTGCCGACTGTATTTATAGTAACCATGTTTACATTTGCATTTTGCACCGTACTTTAACTGTAATATGCAACCACTTTCCACTGCACTTTTACACTTTCTTTCGGATAGCTCTGTCCATAATTTATTGCACTACCTTAATCCACTGCTATATTCCTCATATTAGCCTAACATATTATTGTATACCTCTATCTGTAAAATTCTGTTCATAGTAATAGCCATCTGTATATTATATTCATAGTACATATTCACCTGTACATTCTGTTTACATTCTGTTTATAGTAATAGCCATCTGTATATTTATATTTATTCACTGTATATATTCATCTGTAAATTCAGTTCTGTTTATAGTAATAACCATCTCTCTACTTATACATATTTATATATATTCAGTAAATTTTTATGCCCAGCACTTACGCAACCATTGTATATATCCTGCACTTGCTGCTATTGCACTTCTGGTTAGACCTAAACTGCATTTCGTTGCCTTGTACTTGTACTTGTGTAATGACAATAAAGTTGAATCTAATCTAATTTGAATGGCTTAAGCGGATAGACAACAGTTTCACTATACAGGTATTTGCAGCAATTTTTGGTAAACAGTACAGCATAGTGTGCATTGATTATTACGTCAACCATATTTATAGTATCATTGTATTATGGAGAGTGATGGAGATGCAACATTGTTAACATTAATGTTAATGTTTTTCTTGTATTTAGCCCTCAGGTAGGCTATTCCTTACTAATTGGTCACACTCTCATTGGTGGTCAAATGTGACCATACACCTTAACTATATTCAATTAAATAAATGTTCTATATTTTAGTTTAATGATATTTATTGAATATTTTGAGGAGATCTTTTGGTACTAAATAGGCCTACTATTTGTACAATAATTATGGTCCATTAATGACCATTTAATGAATTAAAATATGTTTCTTATTTATATTACAATTAGTGTAGTAATTAAGGTTAAAATAGAGAATTCCAATGCAAAGAGGCAAATTAGAGTCATTTTGGGGCTGGAAAAATAATACATTTCATTTGTAATGCCATGGTTTACCCACTAGGTGCGTGTATGGCTCTTTAATAAATATACATTCTAGTTGCTCAAAAAAGTATTGCAGATCATAACTGCTTACTTGTTTTTTTGTTTTGCATTTGAAAACATATTTAGACATGATCAAACACTAGATTTCTTTAAATGTACAATTTTTAAATCTTAAAAACTTACATCCTAATATTTTTAATGATACTTATA
The DNA here is from genome assembly GCA_023566225.1 of Romanogobio albipinnatus. Taxonomy (NCBI): domain Eukaryota; kingdom Metazoa; phylum Chordata; class Actinopteri; order Cypriniformes; family Gobionidae; genus Romanogobio; species Romanogobio albipinnatus. The sequence continues at coordinate 20,249,770 of CM042241.1, forward strand.
TAAGCACACACAAGTGCATATGAATGAATGCAAGCAAATATAATTTAACCCAAGAAAAGTTTAAAATAGTGCTAAAAAGGCAAACTTATTTTTCCTTCCATGTACAGTAGACTATATACATATGAATTGATACTGAATCAAGATCCAAATCGATATTTGTGCCAATCACCAACCCCTTCCCCAAATAAAAGTAAGAAAAAGTAAATATGAGTGTAAAGATTAAAATAATACTTCATAAGCAATAAAACAAAGACTGTAAAATTAGTAGTTTTAGGTTTATTTAAACTAATGTAATTCAGCTATGAGCACATTTGTGCTATCCTTTATATTTGTGCTATCGACATTCTGCAATACACAGCCATAACACTCAGTAGTGTTATCAGCAGTGAGGGCTAAGCCCCCCTAAGGGTGAAATCCTAGAACCTCTCCAGGTCCCCGCCATACCTCTCTGGGGGTAGGCTGCCCAGGAAATGCAGAGTCGGTTACCCTCTAGACGTGAGCTACGGACGGGGGCTAACGCCAAAGAAATCTTAATATTATACTTGCTGGTCTGTCAATAAATTAACGCTTGGTTAATTTTTTCTGGTAGAAATAACTTATGACATGAGAGAGGCATATTGAATTTATAAAGAAGGACTCATGATCTGCATCCCACCTGGAGGCCCGAGATGATTGAAACTCATTGCCTGCATTCCTTTTGGTGTCAGATTTTTAAATTAAATAACTTCAACCAACTTGAATCTGGAAATGGCACCGATCTGGTTGTGACAGTTTGATGGAATAATTTAATTGGAGAGCTGAGGTGTGAATGTAAACCAATGTTACTAGCATTAATAATATTACGAGTGATCTAGGAAAATGTTTTTTCACCAAATCTCTCCTCTGTATTTTTCCTCTTAAATAGGGCTGTCACTGGCAAAGTTAGAGAACTATTACAACAGCAGTTTTCTAGGAAGGTTTTTTGTATTTTCTTTCAGGACGAAAAAAAAGCCCGTAGCCATATCCGCTGGAAGTGCCCACTTATACAGGAAATTCAACAACAGTGTATTCTGTTCCTGTCCTCACTCCAGGGTCTATCTTCTGCTAACGTGAGCACGCCCAAGTCTGTGCGAGCGTTTATTGATGAATCACTTTCTTGGCAAGAATAAAAAAGAGGCTAATGCACTCTTTGGTGGGTGTGAGAGAAAGAGCTAATGCGTGTAATTAAGCTATCGACGGCAGTTAGCGTGCTAGCGCCAGATCTCAGTAGACGTTATTGGATCCAGCGCCTATTGTGACAATAACGCTTCATTACTGGGACTTCTTAAGATTGATTGATTGGAGGAGTGAAAATTTTACAGGAGAGAATTTTGACTCAGACTGTTTATGGATTGAAGCTGAACCTCAGACTGTTTTCAGATTGCTATTTCTCACCAACAGGAGAATGCTACTATTAAGTATTAATAACTTCCGGCGTTTGTTGAGAAGTCAATGGTATTGGCGCACACAAATACAATAGGAGAATGATAACCATTGTTGGGTAATAACTAACTTTAATAATAATACTTCTAACTGTGCTCTGCTAAACACAAGTTGGAAAATCGAATTCACTCTAGTGAACCAGTTCATTGTAAACAATCCTCTTTCTCAAATGTACAGTTCAATCAGACAACTCATGTTAAATAGATTATATTATCATGATATCCTACAACCAACAAATACAATGATCCAATTCCAACAAAACACTCTACCCTGCAGCTCTTAATACAAACTTTACTCTAACAAGTGAAAAAAGTCCAAAGTGAATTTCCTTTCCATTTCCCATTCCGTGCAAATAACACCTTTGGTATAACAAGCACTCACTATCATGGCTTTGAAGAAACCAATCAGAATTCTGGCTTTAAAAGGACAGTTCACCCAAAAATGAAAATTCTGTCATCATTTACTCACCCTCATGTCATGAGTTTCTTTCTTCTGTTGAACAAAAAATAAATTATTTTGAAGAATGTTGGTTACCAGACAGTTGACGGAAGCATTGACTTCTTTAGTATTTTTTTCCTACTATGGAAGTCAATGGCTACCGTAAACTGTTTGATTACCAGCATTATTTAAAATATCTTATTTTGTGTTCAACGGAAGAAAGAAACTCATAGGCAAGGGTGGGCAAAGTACACAACTCCATTACTTGAGTAAAAGGAAAAGTAGGCTACTACTGGTCAAATATTACTTCTTTACAAGTGAACTTGACAGTAAGAACTTTTACTTAACATAAAAGTACAGAAGTACTTGTTTTAAAAAGTACTTAAGTATCAAAAGTAAATTTCCTTTTGTATTATTTTTGCATTGATGTATAATGCACACTATGCCATCAAGGTGGTTTAAGCCAGTCAATGATGCTCCATCCGACATGCTAGCATACGACTACCTTAAACTAATTTAAATACTTGTAAAGCTCTTTACAATGGTGCTGAATGCACAGATCTGCTGGCATCAGCATCTGTGAACTCAGACATGTGTTAATTACCGATCTTTTATACTCTGAGAACTATGACTTGATTGGATAGGTCTGAGTGTGATAAGTGACGTAACATTGAATCTTCCTGCCAGAACTTGCGCATAAGCTTCATCTTCAGTACTCTTGCTCTGGCATCTGAAAGGCAACTGTCTGTGTGCGCATAGACAACCGGACTGAAGCAAGCTCTCTTTTGCGTCATCATGCTTTTTCAGATTCATCCATTTGTCTGCTCTTCTCTTTCTCCCAGACAGACATTTACATTTTTTAACATTTTATGAGACATGTATCAAGTGTATGCTAACTAAACTAATCTTTAATCTGTTTAGAAAATGGAAACATACTTTCTAAGTATGGCCATGGGTGCACACACTGTGCAGAGGAACTGTCTTCTTCCATTTTGCTATGAACTAATCAGTGTTCAAAAAATATTGGGAAACTTCACATGAATCTACAAGAAAAGAAAAAAAAAGAGAAAAAATCATCCATGACCTTCAAAGCTGCTACAGAAACGACTTTCGACTTCGATGACCTTGATAGTAATGGAGTAAAAAGTACAATATTTGTCTTTCAAATATAGTGAAGTTAAAGTCAGAAGTTTCCCGAAAAAATAATACTCAAGTAAAGTACAGATACTCAAAAAGTGTACTTAATTACAGTACTCAAGTAAATTTACTTAGTTGCTGTCCACCTCTGCTCATAGGTTTGGAACAACATGAGGGCGAGTAAGTGATGACAAAATGTTCATTTGAACAGCATCAACAGCAACACTGCTTTTTTCTCTCATGCATTGTGTAGATTAAGATTAATGACAGAAACAAATGCATTAAAATCAACTGTGGCATGCAAAATCCTCTATTGAAGCTCAACTGACCTTTTTAGTAATGGTGATTTATACAATACCCTCCAAAGATGTCGCACCACAATAATCTTCAATAATTGTAATTTTTTGTTTTAAAGGGTCTATATCTGTTCTGATCTCAAATGCTACTAACAGTGTCCGAGATTTATTTACTGCCTGTGTGTTAACTACTTTAGAAGATCTACTAAACATCTCCTACTTTACAATTGTTTGAGTAAGTTCTGATGTAGCCAGACCTTTGACTATTATACTTTTTCATGTGGCATTCAGGCTTGGGTAAATCTGAAATCAGATATATAGGTTTCTCCAATCAATACGTTTCTTTTTGATTGCATGATAATGGTAATATATCCACATCACAGTTAAATATGCCTCTCTGGCAGCTGTGATGCCTGATTACTGGATAAAAATGAGCCCAGGTTTCTATTTCTAAGATTATTAGGTCAGCAGACCTTAACTGATTGATTGCAAATAGGGGTAGCAGAGCAAAGACCAATTAGAACAGAGTTTAGACAATGTTTATGTGGTTCTCTGCCTGCATTCAATATTTTTATTTTATTTTAAGGATTTCTGCTGATGTGTGCTTTATAAAATCCCACAGTTTCCAAACTTTTGGACGACACTGACCTTGATAAACAAAGGAAAATATATATACTGGTGCCCTCAAGGAAAGAAAATTGCAACCAAGTAACATCTTTCTTAATGGCATGAACCTGCAACTTCAATGAACCTGGCACTAGCAATTCTAATGCAATAACTAGTTTTTCACAAGAATCACTGATTGAATCATCCTGGAATTTTGTAAACATGACTTCTTGGTAGACCGATAAAAGACCTGACTCATAGCACATAGCCTGGCCTTGCCAATATTGTGTGCAATACAGGGCCTTGTGAGGGCCTTCAGAGTGACCTCAGAACATATGAAAATGTAAAAACATGTACAAAATTTAAAAAGTAAATTAGATTCAATGTTACCCCGTATTTGCTAGATGCACAAATACCTTTCCTCCCTCTTTCTTTGGAAGAAGTTACAAGCCCTAAGGCCCCAGATTAAATTGGTTCCAGAAGAAACCAAAAATAATAGATTGCAACTTCACCAGGAGCCCAGAATAGGGACTTGTGCAAGCCAGCTGATGCCAGAGAGAGCAGATGTCACCAAGTTGTTAATGATTATAATCTTTTTTCTGTTTGACGCTAGTGGAAGAAAAGTATCTGTCAACACAACTTCTCTAAGGCCTATTTACGTATGTGAAGCATGACATCACCATAATGGCGTATTCATACATATCGAAGCCAATCTTCTGGCTCAGTTGGAAAGTCAAGGACAATCTACTGCTTCAACTTCTAGCCCAGCCAACAATATTACATAAAATGTAACAATGTGACGGTAATATCTCCCTTAACCTTTTCATTTCAAATGCGTCACGTTAAAGAGACAGTTCACCCAAAAAAATTTACATTCTGTAATCATTTACTCACTCTCCTGCCATTCTCCAACCTTTTGTGTTTTCTTTTGTGGAATGCAAAATACTATACTATTTGTCAATTCAATTAAAAGTCAATGGGGTCCAATGTGGTTTCATTTTTTTGTTGTTCCAAAAAAAAGTCATACAAGTTTGTAACTACATGAGGGCGAGTAAATTATGAGAGAATTTTCATTTTAGGTGCACTGTCCCTTTATTAGGAAGATATCTGAAAGGTTGCCCCAAGATGCGACAATTCCCAACTCTCAATATCAGCCTGAATCACAGGAAGCAAAGATTCAACCTGCAAACAAGAGAATAAGAACAAATCTAAGATAAGAAGTAGATGTGGAAAATAATTATAGAATAGAGAAAGAAAAACAAATAAAACAGAAACAAAGAGGTAAAAGACAGAGTGAGCACAAAAGTGCAGGAAAGAGAGTCCAAGTTTACTTGATCTTATCGACCGTGTGGAATGCACATGCCGTCGGGATTCTGTTTACACACACACTCTCTCTCCTTTTGGGTGGAATTGATTTCCATTAACTCCACACATCTTAATCAGGTCCTAATGCTCTCCTTGACTGAAGGGAGCCCGAGAGCTCGCCAGTGTGTGTGAACTGGCAGTAAGGGGGCCGGGTAGTCTCTTCAGGGCCAGGTAGCTGTGTATGTCTATGCATTTATCTTTCATCCAGTGTGTATGTGTCAGTTTGCCCAGCTGTCTCTCAGGTCCTGTTCTGATTAATTGGGAGTAAATGAGTATTGAGCTCCCAGACACTGAACACCCATTACACTCCTACCAATTAATAACCCCTCTCTCTTACACACACACAAACGCATGCACGCACGCACGCACGCACGCACGCACACACGCAGGCATGGTATGGTGATATAACCCTGTCTTGTGTGTTAGTGGCTTTGAATGATTACTTTATGGGAGAGAGAGAATTATATGAATGCCAAACTACATCCTGTTGAAGCAGTACGTTGATCAAGCATTCACAAAAACAGAAATGACTGATGATTCCTGATCTAAATCTAAATATTATAGATTATTTTTGTACATTTTCACATAGAGTGGTCCAGAAAAGTATTTGAACACTTAAGTCACACTGTATAATGAATGAATAGCATTGCATTAGTCAGAAATATATCAAACCAAGTTGCTTTTATGAAGAGATAGCAATAAGAATGACCAAGAAAAGCAATGTTCTGAGAACAGTGCTTGTCATTTGTTTTCAAATGTCACTTGGTTTGATATTTTGGCAACACTTTACAATAAGGTTGTACTAGTTAACATTAGTTAATGCATTAGTTAACATGAACTAACCATGAACAACACCTCTGTTCAGAATGCATCTATTCACGCTAACAGTGCAATTAGTTAACGTTAGTTAATGCATTAGTTAACATGAACAATGCCTGTAGCTTTACTGTTTTTGAAAGGTTATCTTACTGTACATATTCACATTAGTTTACGTAGCAGTTGACACACACTAAGGATGAACATTTCTAACTCACCATCTTACTCTAAAAATGCTGGTGTGTACCTTATCTTACCGTACCGATATTGTAAAATCGTGCATTTTAAGTGAATTAAGTGTCCTAACACTTTCTGGGGCCATTGTATGCATAAACACAATGGGGAATGGAGGGAATTAACACATTTTCAAGCTTTCAATCTTGTGTCATCTACTAGTCAGCATGATATAGATGTTATCAGACATTATTTTTGCGGCACAGCATGACATTTGAAGCTATTATGGCTGATCAATATCATGTTATGTAAGCAAATGCATTAAGATTCAGATGGTCAAAGGCATGTCTTAATAAAGCTACTTAACCAACAAAACAACAAAAATAATAGAAAATCCATTTAACCATTGTTTTAGATTCAAACGGCACTGCATGGTAAGCAAAGTGTGTATCAAATAATAGACAGAAGATAAACTGAGAAAGATAGGTCATGTTAGAGAAGAGAAGCAGTGAAGTGACATTACATTTTGAATGATTTATTGATTATTAAATTATATGTGGATTAACCATGCATGTGTATTTAATAATTGTATCCAGTATGCCATGAAAGGCTGCATCCTGAATCGTGAAATTGGACAAAATGTGTGGTATAGGCATATATTAACAGTAGATATTGTTTTACATCTAAAGGAGACATTTCATTATTTTTAAATCATACATTTGGAATAACATTTTCTATAGCAATGCCTATATCTTGCCTATTTATCATTATAGACCAAAATATATTTTTAGCATAAAGCACCCACCCGATTTTCATAACAGTGAAATCACATGCACAGAAAGCTGTCAGATGCTTACAACAACTTTCACAAACCACAAATACACAAAGGGAAAAGAGTGAGAGTTACAAAGTCAAACAAAGTCTCTTACTTATTCAAAGATTATAATTCTGAATCAATAAACACAAGTTAGTTTCTAATGAGCATGTGAGGCCTTTCTAATATGAATAATATAAAAGTTGCAAGCACATTAGGAGACTCTAATGTGATGGACGCTACAAACCATTAGTGCTTTCACAAGTTCGAAAAAGAAAGTCTCACGAATATATTCTCCAATGAATATAAGCCCTTTTATTTGAGAGTTTTAACTGAAGCCTTATTCATTTTCTGAATATCTAACGTCAAAACAATCTCACCCAGTTCTGTAATCATTAGCCCTCTGATTCTGACTAAACCCCAACTTGCGGTCAGATTATTTGCATACTGGATTTCCATTCCTGCTTTTATAGCGATACAATTATTTAGAAATTTTACAGATCTTTTTGGAGAGGCATATACTTGTGGAGTGTGATGTTTCAAACTATTAAAGTTAAATTACATTATATAGGCTCCCTAGATCAGTACCTATTTTTTATTTTGGGCTGGACCCTAATGTTTTTGCAACCCAAATATAGGCCATGGGTCTGTTCTGATGGGGCTTAAAAGGATAGTTTACCCAAAACTGAAAAGGATCCCATAATTTACTCACCCTCAAGCCATCCTATGTGTATATGATATTCTTCTTTCAGATAAATACAATTGGAATTGTCCTGGCTCTTCCAAGCATTATAATGGCAGTGAATGGCGCACCAAAATGTGAAGCCCAAAAAAGTGCATCCATCCATTATCAAAGTAATCCATACAGCTCCGGGGGTTAATAAAGGCCTTCTGAAGTGAATTGATGGGTTTGTGTAAGAAAAATATCCATATTTAAAACTTTATAAAGTAAATTATCTAGCTTCCAGCGGACCAACTTCCATATTCAACTTACGAAGAAAGTGGAACGCCTCACACAGTTCCAAACACTTATGGCACGTCCGACGTCATCGCCATGCCAGTTACTCTTTTTTCATAAGTTGAATACAGAAGGCGGTCAGCCGGAAGCTAGATACTTTACTTTATAATGTGTTAAATATGGATATTTTTCTCACAAAAACCCATCAATCCGCTTCAGAAGGCCTTTATTAACCCCCTAGAGCTGTATGGATTGCTTTTATAATGGATGGATGCACTTTTTTGGGCTTCAAATTTTGGGCTGCCATTATAATGCTTGGAAGATCCAGGGCATTTTCTTAAATATAACTCTGAATGTATTCTTCTGAAAGAAGAATATCATATACACCTAGGATGGCTTGAGGGTGAGTAAATCATGGGGTAATTTTCATTTTTGGGTTAACCATACATTTAAAGGTAAATAATGTTAAATGCATCCAATCGTGCTTGCAGTCAAACTTTATGCATTTTAATCTGTCACTTTAGAAGACATGCTCTCATCCTTGAAAACCATATTTCTAAGGACATTTGCGTTTCCTTGTGTTCTTTTGTAATAAACATTTTTGGTATGTTCTGGATTGCTGCTTAATGCCCAATGTAAAACCTGGGTCCTGAAGTGAAAACAGTAGGGAATCACTGCTTTAAAACACCAGTACATGATGGTTTTGGAAAGAACTACAGAATAAACTGTCCCCTGTGGAACATTCCTTAAGCTTTAGGCAGTAAACCCCTTTTTGCATATAATTGGAGCCTTTATTTTTGAGAGCAGTAGGAACAGACAGTGTTTGAGAACGAGATATAATGTCTGTCCTTTCAACAGGTTTCAGAAGCATAATCTTACAGAGACCACAGCACAGACGTGTCCTCCATGCATTATGAATTTATTGTCAATTTCACCCTTTTATGATGCATAGCGTGCAACAACTGATCGCTAATGGTGTAATGAGAATTGTAATGCCTTGTGAAAAGGACATGATATTTGTCAGACAAACAGCCCCCACACGCATATCATGCTATGAATAATTCCTGGATTATTTAACTCCACCTGTAAATCAGTGTTTTTATTGTAATTGTAAAAAATACACTTACCGGCCACTTCATTGGGTACACCTTGCTAGTACCGGGTTAAAGCCCCTTTTTGCTGCCTTAATTCTTCATGGAATAGATAAAACAAGGCACTGGAAACATTCCTCAGATATGTTGGTCTATATTAACATGATAGCATCACGCAGTTGATGTAGATTTGTTTGCTGCACATCCATGATGTGAATCTCCCGTTCCACCACATCCCTAAAGTGCTCCATTGGATTGAGATCTGGTGACTGTGGAGGCAATTTGAGTATAGTGAACTTATTGTCATGTTCAAGAAACCAGTTTGAGATGATTTGAGCTTTGTGACATGGCACGTTATCATGCTGGAAGTACCCATCAGAAGATGGACATGGTCAGCAGCAATACTCAGATAGACTGTGGTGTTTAAACAATGCTCAATCCAAAGTGTGCCAAGAAAATATCCCTCACACCGTTACACCACCATCCCCAGCCTGAACCGTTGATACAAGGCAGGATGGATCCATGCTTTCATGTTGTTTACATCAAATTCTGACCCTATGAATGTCGCAGCAGAAATCGAGACTCATCAGATGCTTTTTCTAATCTTGGTGAGCCCATGGGAATTGGAGCCTCAGGTTTCTGTTCTTAGCTGAAAGGAGTGGCACCTGGTGTGATCTTCTGCTGCTATAGCCAATCTGATTCAAGTTTCAACATGTTCAGAAATGCTCTTCTGCAGACCTCGTTTGTAACGAGTGGTTATTTGAGTTACTATTGCCTTTCTATCAGCTAGAACCATTCTGGCCATTCTCTGATCAACAAGGCATTTTCACCCACAGAACTGCTGCTCATTGGATATTTTCTCTTTTTTCGGACCATTCTCTGTAAACACTAGAGTTGATTGTGCATGAAAATCCCAGTAGATCAGCAGTTTCTGAAAGACTTAGAACAGCCTGTCCGGCACCAAAAACTATGCCACGCTGAAAGTCACTTAAATCACATTTCTGAAGGATCATGTGACACTGAAGACTGGAGTAAAGATGCTGAAAATTCAGCTTTACCATTGCAAGAATAAATTATATTTAAAAAAATATATTAAAACAGAAAACACATTTTACATTCAAAAATGTTTTTATTAAAAAATGCATACTCAAACACAAACACAGTATATTAAAACATCTAGATAAACTATTCAGCCTCTCTAATCATTTGTTAAAGACATTGCGACCCAATGTTATGTGTTTTCTCTATGTGAACAAGAATTTTATCTAGCCCTCATCTAACATTCATCCCTTCATACCTCCATCAAAATTTCTCATCAGTTCTATCAGCATCCATTCCTCCATTCATCCTTCACACTGGCACACCCATCCATCTCATCTATCCATCCATCCTTGCATCAGGCGCCTTAACATTCACTGGAGAAATAGAGACGGCATGAGAGATGGAGAGAGAGAGTAAATAGAAACACAATATGCTGGCAGCGTGCTTCAACCTGTGTGTAGGTCAGCTCGAGGATATGACTGCATGGTTAGTTCCTCAGCATAAACAAAAGGAAAGACAATTTCCTGCCCAACACGTTAGCGAAGCTGCTGTTGTTTTAATTTCTCAAGAGCAGGGCTTGAAATAACAAAAACAAAGAGCGACCCATGGAAGAGTTTTCTTAGCAGAAGCTGAAATTTTAATCAAGTCTGAGGTTGGAGTTCACAGGTGTTCGCTTGTGCTGTCAGAATTACACCATGGCTACATACCAATTTGCAAACTATCTGTCATAAATAGTATGTGAGACCTGAATTTGTGCTTCCCTTGTCATTGTACTTAGAAAATCGTATGTGGAAGGTGCACGGATGGCACATTATTTCATTATTTCAAAGAAAATATTGCCCACAATACAGAAGATGTGGAATCTCTGATAAAATTTTTCGATAGTAAAATTGTAAGGAGTGCAATCCAATCTGCCACAGTAGTTTTTAAAGTATGAGGAACTAAGAGACAGTACCCCGCTGAAAAACACATCTTAAACCAGCCTAGGATGGTTGGCTGATGTTGGGAGAGCAGATAGACCCTCTTAAACCAGCCTAAGATTGTTGGCTGGTGTTGGGAGAGCAGATATATCCTCTTAAACCAGGCTAAGATTGTTGGCTGGTGTTGGGAGAGCAGATAGACCCTCTTAAACCAGCCTAAGATTGTTGGCTGGTGTTGGGAGAGCAGATAGACCCTCTTAAACCAGCCTAAGATTGTTGGCTGGTGTTCGGAGAGCAGATAGACCCTCTTAAACCAGCCTAAGATTGTTGGCTGGTGTTGGGAGAGCAGATAGACCCTCTTAAACCAGCCTAAGACTGTTGGCTGGTGTTGAGAGAGCAGACAGGCCCTCTTAAACCAGCCTAATATTGTTGGCTGGTGTTGGGAGAGCAGATAGATCCTCTTAAACCAGCCTAAGATTGTTGGCTGGTGTTCGGAGGGCAGATAGACCCTCTTAAACCAGCCTAAGACTGTTGGCTGGTGTTCGGAGAGCAGATAGACCCTCTTAAACCAGCCTAAGATTGTTGGCTGGTGTTCGGAGAGCAGATAGACCCTCTTAAACCAGCCTAAGATTGTTGGCTGGTGTTGGGAGAGTAGATATACCCTCTTAAACCAGCCTAAGATTGTTGGCTGGTGTTGGGAGAGTAGATAGACCCTCTTAAACCAGCCTAAGATTGTTGGCTGGTGTTGGGAGAGCAGATAGACCCTCTTAAACCAGCCTAAGACGGTTGACTGGTGAAATGAAAATTTAACAGGAACGTAAACAAAAATGGAAGGAAACAGAAACACTTATTTGAAATTATCATTAACTGGTTGATAATATAATACATATTTGGTCAGCGATATATATATATATCTAACACGGATGGATCTCTACCTGTCACAATAATATTAAACTCTCCAGATATTAGATTAACAATATTTCAGAATAATAAAGCAAAGCATATTTTGTTACCTTTTGAAGCTTGGAAGGGTTCAGTTGGAGCAGATGTTTTATACCATCATCACTGTCCTGGCTCATTCTCAAAACTATCATTTTCAACATCTTCAAAATAAATATTTTGATCGCTGACAGCTTTTGCACCATATTCAACATCAAGTGACATTGACTCTAATATCTGATTGCGTTCAGTACTTGCTCTGCAGTAAATCACTGAGCCATTTCAAGTTCTGATAATGATACTTCCTATTCTTTTGTTTTCTGCCTGTGGTAACTATGAGTGAAACGTCACGTTGTCATTGTTTATCAGACATTGCAACCTTGTGGAATAAAGGTGAATTGCACCTATTAAAGGCACAATATGTAATGTTTCAGCATTAAAAATATAAAAAATCACTATATCTATGTTATATATTTTTTAAAGTTGTGTGTTTACATTATCCCGACAGTTCCAATTAACTTCTAAATCCAGAGAAATTAATATTTTAATTCGAAGACACGGACCGTGTCTTTATTTCCGTTATGTCGCCCGTCTATCACGTCATATCCGCGTTTGCGTCTTCCTTCGGAACTCGGCGGAACCGCCAAACTCAAAGAGGAACCATGACAGTATAAGGGGAACACCCGTATAAAAAAGTCTGTATGATAATGGATCATGACTACTCTTTGCCTGTACGTTCTGCCAGCTCAACAAAGCGCAAACGTACGGGTGAAAAAAATGACCCGAGAAGATTTTGGGACAGTAGAAGAAGCAAGAGACGTGTAAACCTTGGAGAAGCCTTTGAAAGATGGCGAAATCTTCGTGACAAGCTCGGACTGCAGAGAGATGCTGATCTCGCTTGCGTTTTAATAAACAGGTAAGTTAAGTAACCATTCAGCTAACATAATATTCATATAATCATAGCATGCTGTATGTTTGCATATTGCATAGCGATCTTGACCACATTGAGACGCGTTTTGCTGAATACGTATACATTTTGTATTGTATCGGCGTTTCAAACAGGCGGATCCTGTGTTTTTGGAGACTGAAACAGCTATTTTTTAAAAACTGATTCAAAAGTATATTTCTATCCGTATATTTGGTGACACGATGATGTCATGTGTAAAACGCAGATGGACTAGCTATTATTGGGTTTATATGTAACTGGAGAAAGTAACGTTAGCTTCATATGGTAATATGCCACTATCTTGGTCAATTAATGTAAGGTGACCGTCACTTTTATCATATGTTAATATAACGTTAGTAGCAGCAACTCAAGTTGATAGACAGAATGTTCGACAAGCGCGGATGCCATGTCAACATACCTATAATTTGAGTCACTTAAATTATGATACACGGTTAATATGTCAACATACCTATAAGTCACTCAACTTATAGGTATGTTGACATAGCGACCGCCCGCACAACATTCTGTCTCACACATTAGCTAACGTTACTGATAAGTTACTGATGAGCTTACGGTAGCTCGCTGCTATTTCATTAGATTGATTACATAAAGTGAAAAGCCATAACTAAACGTAACAACAATAGAGATGTAATATAACAATACATTACCTTGTCAGTGAACATGTTTTCTGCTGGAGATGCCAGATTCGCTGGTTGACAGTGACAATGACAACAACTCCCATGAGCACACGCACTTTCCCGACGTCATCAAAGTACGTCTGTTGTTATTATTTTGAATGAGTGACCCCTAGTGGCCAAAAAATACATACTGCACGTTTAAGTCATCAAATATTCAATTATTGTTGTGCAGAAAAAAAATATACTAACTCTGTTAACATATCTCAGGTTGTTAGCGACCCTATCCAATTTTTACCAAAAAAATCATGGGAAATCAGGCTTTATAATGAATTGATCGAGGAATACTAATAAGGTTGATGTCTAATTTAAAAAAATTAATGAGGAGGAGGAGGGTAGTGAATGATGTCCCTGGTCATTAAAGACCCGAGGTTAAAGGGTTAATTTGGCAGTCAACCAATAATGAATTCAAATAGTACGGCCGCAAATGTGACGCATCCGACATCATATGCAAGTTGCTGGCATTAGCTTTTGGATGTCAGGATTTTTTCCGAGGATACAGTGTGTCACCAACCATATTATGAAAATAATATTTCAAAATACGAAGTATTATGGCAGGTAAAATCCACCGTGGTGTGTGTTTTGAAACCAGTGAAAACTGCAGGTTAGTGTAGAACTGCTATAGCCCTACTATTCAGGAATTAAAAAATAATCATAATTAAAAACCATGTTGTCAAAGTTAGTATTGTGGCCCTTGCGTGTATCATTAACATTTCCCAAAATCACGCTCAAATGGAGTTACAAGGTTTATTTTCCTTGAATCGGTTTGGAGCACTGATCCCAACATCAGCCAACAATCTTAAGCTGGTTTAAGATGTGTTTTTCAGCGGGGTATTGTCTCTTAGTTCCTCATACTTTAAAACTACTCGTAAAAAAAACTTGTAACACCCCCAAAGCTTCACTGTCGTTAACCCTTCCTGGGATGACATTTCATTCGGAAACATTAGGCAGTTTTAAACATACGCTGTTTAATGTTTGATGAGTGCAACAACAGAGCAGCATTTGTTTCCAGGTGGACCATTAAAGAACGGGACACACGCATCTCCCGGACATCCTGTAGAATTCAAACAACCAGATGACGACTTCAAAAATCCTGAAGTGTTTGCAATTAAGTGCGCCATATGTCTACCAGTGGACTAGCCTGAACAAAAATTCAGATACTCAGAGTTAGGAACATATCTGTTTTCTTTATAAATCAATATTTTCAAACAATGTAAGTTATTTAAGTATGTAAAACTATGTGAAAAAAAACATTGAATAAGTTACTCAATCTAAGTATGCACAGAACACTTAATTATACTTTTAAAGTACAGTATATCTGTATAGTAGGTAGTGCAAATATACTTAGTCAGTATAAGTCAAGTATACTTAAGTGCAATTTTAAGTATATTTCTGAGAAGTACATAAAAAAA
This sequence comes from Romanogobio albipinnatus, assembly GCA_023566225.1. Taxonomy (NCBI): domain Eukaryota; kingdom Metazoa; phylum Chordata; class Actinopteri; order Cypriniformes; family Gobionidae; genus Romanogobio; species Romanogobio albipinnatus. Next base: position 20,264,879 of record CM042241.1, read on the forward strand.
TAGATTGAAACTATACTTTCTTATTTTTAGTTTAAAAGAAGTGTACTAATAGCACACTTGAATAAACTTCTTTTTCGTAAGGGTTAGCTGGACGGCCATGTGGTCAAGTGCAAGCTGGGAGGCCAGCTAAGACCAGAAACCAATTTTAGGTGGTTTCTTCAGGCTATTTGTCAGCCACTTTCTTTGTTTAACCAATTATGCCTATTTATTCCCTGATATGTAAAATAAATTATTTAACTGATTGGACATACTCTAATCAAGTCATCTATTTATAAAGCAATATTAAAAACACGACTACACAACGAGAACAATACAAAGAAAAAAAAAAAAGAATGTCCACCAATCTATTGGTTATACTGTATGTATTATACTGAGATATACATGCATTCTACTTGCTTATCTTCAAATTACAATGCTACTTCAATTCAAGTTCAGGAACTGAATTGTAATTTAAAAGTCATTGTCAAATCAAATCAGTGTCATCAGCAAGTGAACAAAATGACATGCCTCTACAAAACTTTATAGAATCGTTTTAATCAACAAAGCTTGAAGCAACAAAGATACATTGCTAACACATTATATCACATGACCTCAGGCCTCTCACTGATAGTGTAGACACAGTGTTACGAGTTTATTTAAAGCATCATTGTGCTGTTGCTGGGGATGAACCTAAAAGCTGCCGTCATTTCATCGGTTTGAACACTGAACAGAGCCCAGCGGGTCCATCACCTTGTGCCTTCCTATTAAAGAAGAGAAAACCCTCTCTCTCTCTCTCTCTCTCTCTCTCTCTCTCTCTCTCTCTCTCTCTCTCTCTCTCTCTCTCTCTCTCTCTCTCTCTCTCTCTCTCTCTCTCTCAAAAAAAATAAATAAATAAATTCCCATTTGTGTGAATTTGTATTTAAATTGCTAGCAGCTGTCTGCTGTTTGAAGGTTCACAGAAGGCATATGTTGTATTTTAGTTTATATTCAAGAAGTTTTAAGTGCAGAAGTAAAGTTTGCTTCTTTTCTTTTTTCAACAGAATGTGTAAATGTAAAAATTGACTGTGGGCTCTGCAAGCAGTAGGGGGCTGTAGACAAAAACACAATTATGAGAAACATATTTGAGTCCTGGATGGGGGAGTGATTGACATATGAACTGTGGCACTGAAAAAACGCCCTGAGAAACGTTGGAGACATTCAGAGAGAGGCGGATTTATGAGGACGCTATGTGCTTGGAAAATTATAAAGCAGCTGTGTGTGAGTTTTTAAAGTCAGAGCTGGTGTGTGTTCGTTAGTCATTTGGTTTATGTTATGAGGTGTGCATGTTTATGAGTGTGTGCATGTGTGTGTGTGTGTGTGTCTCCAGGCGTTTACCCTCAGGCTGTTCCAGACTGTCAGATCTGTGTGATTACCATCTTCCTAACACAGCACGACAGTGCTCATTTATTTATCAGCCCATTACGCCGCATCCGGCGTCCAAACACACATACACGTGCGCGCACACACACACACACACACACACACACACACACACACACACACACACACACGCGCGCGCGCACACACACACACACACACACACACACACGTGGCCATTCTCATTCACACTGTACATAGAGATGGGTCAGTTGATGTCAATCATTTAGTGAAGTTAACTTTTTTCTAGATCAGTGGTTCTAAACCAGGGTGCCTCAAGAGGAGTTCAAATTATTTAAAATAAGACAAAACAATCATTAAATAAACGAAAAGAGCTAAATATCTTAAATATTTTATTGGGAACAAAGTGTTAGTAAAAATCATTAAGGATGACAAACAACTGGAAGAGTAATAAGGCATTCAAATATTGTTGTGGACAATGCAAGAGACAAAAAGGCTGAGAAACAGTGATTTTTTCCTAATGTTTTAGTCAATTTTTTATCAAATTGACTACATGATGTGCTGAATAATTAATCAGTTTAATTGTGTTTAATTGCACATATAAAAGGGGGATTTTGCAGGTTGTAAATAAAGCTCAATCTACAGTGTAGATTAAATTTTACTATTAAATGTTTTTTTTTTTTTATTAGTAGTATTCATAATCAGTTTATATTATGCATTTGTATTATTATTATTTATTAATACTCACTATCATTTGTTTTAATCATTATTATTTAGTGTGCATTTGTATTAATATTATTTACTAATATCATTTGTGTTGTATCATTCATAATTTTTATTATTGTCAAAGGATGGAGAGAGGACCCGAACGCAAAGGTGCAGAACAGAAATGTCACAAAAGGAACTTAGGCAGATTGCCGATCACAGGAAATGGTGATGCAGATCTGGAGCATGACTCAGGCAACAAACAATGACAGTCCTTAGAAACAGGCCAATGTCTGTGCTCGCAATGGGAAGGCAGTGGCGAGCGAAACAGCCCCAGTCAACGCACTCAGCACCACAGACAGCGTCCAGCCGGTTACTCACGTACAGCAGGAAAGAGGAGAAAAGAGGAACAGGTGCGTCTCAATCAGAGAGCGCGTTGATTGCGATAGCAAACAGGTGGGAAGGAGAAGAGAGCCAAACCCAACTCATGACAGTACCCCCTCCCTAATGAGCGCCTTCCCAAGGAAGGGGACTGACGAGAGTGAAGGAAGTCCGGCACCCAGCACCTCTCCTCTGGACCGTAACCCTCCCAATCGACCAAATACTGATGCCCCCGCCCCCGGGGTCGCACGTCCAGCAGCCTCTTGACCCTATGTACGGGAGAACACTCGACAAGGGCAGGGGGGGGTTGGGAGGAGCCCGAATAACGGGTTTAATGAATAACGGGAATAACGGGGTGGACACGGCGCAAAGAGTGTGATAACCAAAAGGCGCACGGCCACCAGACTGAGGACCTTAACAACGGGTCCGATAAAACGAGGTGCCAATTTCCGAGAAGATGAAGAAAGAGGCAGGTTACGTGTGGAAAACCACACCTTTTGTCCGCGAGCGGCGACGGTCGGCAGCACGGCGGGTGCATTCTCTGGTTTGGCAAAGACTTTCCGCACCCTCTTCCAGGTACGGCGACAGCGCAAGATAAAAGACTGGACCGAAGGGACAGCCGCGTCAGGTTCCTGAGAAGAGAACAGAGGCGGCTGATACCCCAGACAACAGAAAAACGGAGACAACCCGGTAGATGACGATGGTAACGCATTGTGAGCATATTCTGCCCATGTGAACTGCTCACTCCAAGACGACGGATTGCGGTTGGCCAGGCAGCGAAGTAATCGCCCGAGAATTTGGTTGGCCCGCTCGGCCTGGCCATTAGTCTGTGGATGAAATCCTGATGGTAAGCTGACAGTAGCGCCAACCTGCCGGCAGAACTCCCTCCAAAAATGCGAGACAAATTGAGGCCCCCTATCGGAAACGACATTGGTAGGAAGCCCGTCTCCTTAGCAGAGGGAAGCTTAGGAAGGGGAATAAAGTGGACCGCCTTCGAGAAACGATCAACAACCGTAAGGATCGCCGTATTGCCACAGGACGGGGGAAGCCCCGTAACGAAATCCAGGGCAATATGGGAACAAGGACGAGAGGGAATCGCGAGGGGTTGGAGCAGACCCGCAGGAGGAAAATTACCGGACTTAGTCTGGGCGCAGACAGGACAGGCAGCCACAAATTGACGAACCTCACGAGTCATAGACGGCCACCAAAAACGCTGGCAAACTGTGGCCAAGGTACCCCTCACCCCAGGGTGAGCGGCAAATTTGGAAGCGTGACCACAGTGGAGAATGGCAGACCGAACAGTCTTGGGAACAAACAATCTACCCTCTGGACAACCATGAGGAACTGTAACGTGGGCGAGCGCTCTTTTAACAGACTGTTCGACCCCCCAGAATTGAACCTCTTAGCAGAACGAATATATTCAAGGTTTCTGTGGTCGGTCCAGACGAGAAACGGAACGGTCGTCCCCTCTAGCCAATGACGCCATTCCCCGAGAGCCAGCCGAATGGCCAAAAGCTCATGGTCTCCCACATCATAATTTCATTCCGCGGGTGAAAGCCTGTGAGAGTAGAAAGCGCACGGATGGATCTTGTTATCAATAGACGAGCATTGTGACAAAACCGCTCCCACACCCACATCTGAAGCGTCAAACTCCACAATGAACTGTCTCTGGGGATCAGGTGTAACTAAGATAGGAGCAGAGGAGAATAACCTCTTCAGACGGTCGAAGGAGAGCTGAGCGGAATCTGACCAGTGTGATAAGGTTCGTTGGGTGTGGAAGGAAGAAGACAGGGTCGGCGTGACTGGGACTCGTGGTTTATTCAAACTCTTTTTTCGGGTACGAATAAAGTCGCGCACACAGCGCTCTCAAACTCAATCAATATAACTTGTTCTCAGTATTCTCTCTCAGCTCCGCTCTCCAGCCACGAGTGCCCAGTCTGTGTCTCTCTCTCTTTCCTGTTTGGGGAGCGGCTTTATCCAGTCTCTCCGCGCTAGTCACTGCAATCAGACACAGGTGTTTATCATTATGCACTTGACCTACTTTCTTACTGCTCGTCTCCTCACTCTCTCCGTCTGTGCAGACCTCACGAAACCACGCCCTCCTCGCCACAACGCGATTTGACAGAAGTAAGGGCGGTAAGTGGAGCTGCAATCTGACTGAAATTACGGATAAACCGACAATAAAAATGAGCAAATCCCAGGAAACGCTAAAGAGCCGTACGGGAATCTGGAACGGGCCAATCGATGACTGCCTGTGACTTAGCGGAATCCATACTAACTCCCTCTGCCGACACGACGGAACCGAGACACGTTACAGACTCAGAATGAAATTTGCATTTCTCGGCCTTGACAAAAAGTCGATTCTCTAAAAGACGCTGTAACACGCATCGCACGTGTTGAACATGCTCCTGGAGCGAGGACGAGAAAATGAGTATATTGTCTAAGTACACAAAGACGAAGATATTTAGCATATCTCTCAAAACGTCATTTACAAGCGCCTGAAAAACTGCGGGAGCGTTTACCAGCCCGAAAGGAAGAACGCGGTATTCAAAGTGGCCTAGAGGGGTATTGAACGCAGTCTTCCACTCGTCTCCTTCCTTAATGTGTACTAAATTATACGCATTGCGGAGGTCCAGTTTCGTGATAACTCTCGCTCCCTGCAAGATGTCAAAGGCTGACGACATTAACGGTAACGGATACCGGTTCTTAATGGTTATGTCGTTCAGCCCTCGATAATCAATGCAGGGACACAGCGAGCCGCCCTTCTTCTTCACGAAAAAGAACCGCTTCGCGCTCGGGTGCAGATAGAGAATATAACCTCCCGCGAGGTGGCGTCGTACCAGGGCGAAGATCGATGCTACAATCGTATGGTCGATGGGGAGGGAGAGAGGTGGCCCGCGAACGACTGAACACTACCCGCAGATCGTGGTACTCCTCAGGAACCCTAGAAAGATCAATAGACTCCTGAAAAACAGAGATAGAAGAGACAGCGGGGACAGCAGATACAAGACACTTAACATGACACGGTAAACTCCAAGATAAAATAGACCCCTCCACCCAATTAATCTGGGGATTATGCTGTTGTAACCATGGGTGACCCAAAACAATAGGGGCTAATGGAGAATGAAAAGAAAAAAAAGAAATAGTCTCTTGGTGATTACCAGAAATGGTGAGACTCACTGTTACGGATGCTTGATGAATGTTAGACTGCACACGACCATCTAAAGCAAAGGTGTAAGGGAATACCATGTTCAATAGCCCAGTTCTCATCCATGAAGTTTCCCTCAGCACCAGAGTCAATAAGGGCTGAACAGGGAAATGATGAGCCCCGCCAGCGCATGACAGCATCAAACATGGTGCGGTTCTTGTGAAGTGGGGACAAGGGGGTTGCGTTCACCAGTACTTCCCAAACTACTGGCGAGCTCTTGCTTTTACTGGACAGGTAGCCACGTAATGACCAGAGCAGCCACAGTACAGATAGAGACCCTCCTGTATGCACCGTTGACGTTCGGTGGAAGAAATCCGTGTTCTCCCCAGCTGCATAGGTTCAGGATCAGAACTAGATTCAGGAAATGGTGCGGCGGAAGGATACCGCGGTAGCTCAGGGTTGTTACCGCGTGCTCGTCGATTCAGATCAAAACGCTTGTAAAGGCGGATCGCCAGCTCCGCCAGTTGGTTAAACCGAGAGGAGATCTCTCGTGCAAAAATCTCGTCCTTAAGCTCGTCGTTTAACCCATCTAGGAAACGTGCAGATAGAGCGAGTTCGTTCCATTCACAGGTAGCGGCCAAAGTCTGAAACTCAATGGCAAAGTCAGTAGCGGAACGCTTACCCTGGCGCAAGGCAGCGAGCTGCCAAGAAGCTTCCCTTCCGAAGACGGAGCGATCAAACACTCTTATCATCTCCACCTTAAAAGGTAGCCACCTTAAAGGTAGCCACCTTATTGACTCTGGTGCTGCCAGACTCTCTACAGCATGCTTGGTGACAGAAAGCTCCTCCTCATGCTTGCCCAGCAGAGCTCCTTGCATCTCAACAGCTGTGCGGAATGGCGTCTCCTTTGTCGGGTCCATTGTGGCCAGATTATTCTGTCAAAGGACGGAGAGAGGACCCGAACGCAAAGGTGCAGAACAGAAATGTTTATTCAGTCACAAAAAGAACTTAGGCAGATTGCCGATCACAGGAAATGGTGATACAGATCTGGATCTGATGCAAAAAACAATGACAGTCCTTAGAAACAGGCCGATGTCTGTGCTCGCAACGGGAAGGCAGTGGCGAGCGAAACAGCCCCAGTCAACGCACTCAGCACCACAGACAGCGTCCAGCCGGTTACTCACGTACAGCAGGAAACTGGACAGAAAGACCAACAAGACAACACAGGTCGATCTGAACAGACTTGACAGGGCAAACAAGAGATGTGAACTAGAGTGAAAAGCATACAATAAAAATCTGGCAAAGAAGCCAAAAACAGGGAGGCACTAAATAGCCAGAAAGATCAAAGAAAAGAGGAACAGGTGCGTCTCAATCAGAGAGTGTGCTGATTGCGATAGCAAACAGGTGGGAAGGAGAAGAGAGCCAAACCCAACTCATGACAATTATTTGTATTGCATTATTATTTAGTCAGAGTAAGTCTGAACACATGAAGTGTGAGAGACATGGAGTGGGGATAATTTTGTACACAAGAATATGTAGCATAAGTTTTCCAATTATGCACATGTGACTGAAGTTTTCTGTAAGGAAGTATTGTTGTTGTTTTCCTACCAATGCATATGACATGTCACAAGTTCTCTTTAAGACATATTTTGAACAATGAACAACAAGTTTCTCTATGCATATGTTCAAGGGTATATTGTGTCGCGTGAAAGCATGAGATATAGCGTAAACAACCTGTTTTTTTCTGGTAAACAATTATTTCACTGTTTAAGCAACCTATAAAATCCAACTGGGTGTCCAGGAAGACAGAGAGAGAAAGCTGGAATGAAGACCATCCCTCAGAAATTGTCTCTCTCCCTATGTCTGACTTAGAACAAAAAAAAGAAATCTCTTGGCAAAATAACTGGTGTCCGGTCCTGTGAATTAAACCACGGGGGAAAAGCTTAATTTTTAAGTCTACAACAGCTTTGGTTGCATAAGGTTGATTTAAAAAAAGCAAGCTAAAAAAATAGGTTACCGTGAAGCACTTACAATATAAGTCATATTTTTGAAGGGTTTAATTGCAGAAATGTGAAACCTAACATTTAAATTTTTTGTATTAATTCTTCTGTTAAACACTTGTGTATAATTAGTTGTTTTGCATTTGTCGTTTTCACAGAGAACAATGTCAGTTTTAAGGGTATGGCAGGTAATTATTTCAGACATTTATGTTTTAAAATATCAACCTCCCTTATGGAATACTTACTGCATTTATGATCACGCCTAACTGTCAGAAGTAATGCTTGCATCTAAAGGGAAAAGATTAAAAGAAACACTGAGACAGCTCCGCATCTCCACCTGATTGCAAAACACAACACTATATTTCTTCCATGAGCTTGTGTGTCCATATTTTCAGAGTGTACAATGTACAGGCAGGTATAGGGTGAAAGCGCACGCCATCAGTACTGAGTACTGTATTAGACATTGGAACAGATGCAGGAAAGGTCACTGGAGTCCCTGAAGATGTACTCATACAAGTGTGACACTAGGCTATGAATGGGACACGTAATCACAACACAACCATATCAGCACAAGGAGATCCAAACTGCCCTTTTGCCTGCTTTTCACTCTGAGAAAGAGAGAAAAGACGGAAAAATCAAGAAAGTACACAAGGAGATGGGTGTTTTCACATGCAGGTGCTGGTCATATAATTAGAATATCATCAAAAAGTTGATTTATTTCACTAATTCCATTCACAAAAAGTGAAACTTGTATATTATATCCATTCATTACACACAGACTGATATAATTTAACCGTTTATTTCTTTTAATTTTGATGATTATAACAGACAACTAAGGAAAATCCCAAATTCAGTATCTCAGAAAATTTGAATATTGTGAAAAGGTTTGGAGTTTGGAGGGCTGTAGCTATTTACAAATGTTTTTATGTGGCCTACCCCTTCGTGGCTGAGTAGCTGTTGCTCTCAATTACTTCCACTTTGTTATAATACCACTAACAGTTGACCATGGAATATTTAGTAGTGAGGAAATTTCACGAAATTGAATTTGCTGGGCTCCTGAGAGTGACCCATTCTTTCACAAATGTTTGTAGAAGCAGTCTGCATGCCTAGGTGCTTGATTTTATACCCCTGTGGCCACGGAAGTGATTGGAACACCTGAATTCAATGATTTGGAAGGGTGTCCCAATACTTTTGGCAATATAGTGTACCTGTAACATTTGAAAAGTGCTTCCTTGACATCAGTTACGCAGCTCCAAGGTCCCAGTCATCATGCATTTTCCTTATGTCCCCTTAAGCATACCTATTCAGAATGCTGCTGCTCAACTTGCTGTTAACTTAGATAAAGTCACTCATGTCACATTTTTTCACAAGCTTCTTCTCTAGTTCCTGCTAGAATTCAGTTCCTGTCTGACACAGTTGCCAAAGGCCTGACACCGCATTAAATTCAATCCTTCATCAAACCAAACACTCCAGACTGACCGTTAAGATCACTTTTGGTCAACTACCACCTTTTCACTCCACACAAAAGGCCAGAGTTTGTCTAGATCATGCAAGTTCATAACACTTCCAATGAGAGACGAGGGACTGCTGCATTATCTGCCTTACAGAAACTTGGATGTCTGCTGAGATTCCAGATTCGGCCATCGAAACCACGGGGTTCTCCGTGCACCGAATGGACAGAGAAAAAGATCTCTCAGGGAAAAGCAAAGGCGGGGGTGTATGTTTTATGATCAACAGATCCTGGTGTGATCAGAGGAACGTACATTCTATCAAGTCTTTCTGTTATCCTGATCTGGAACTTCTCATGGTTCTGTGCCGACCATTCTGGCTACCGAGGGAATTCACAGCGGTCATCATCACAGCTGTGTATATTCCCCCACAAGCCGACACAGACCGGGCACTAAAGGAACTGTATAGGACAGTGAGTGAGCAGGAAACCGCGCATCCTGAGGCTGCGTTTATTGTGACTGGGGACTTTAACAAAGCCAACTTCAAACGCATTGCACCTAAATACCACCAACATGTTAGCTTCAACACACGAGGGAACCGTGTTTTAGACCACTGTTACTCTCCCTTCCAGGATGGTTACAAGTCCCTCCCGCGCCCACCATTTGGCAAATCGGATCACGCTTCCATTCTCCTTTTGCCCGCATATAGGCAGAGACTGAAACAGGAAGCACCCGCCCTCAGAACCATCCAGTGCTGGTCGGACCAATCGGACATCGAGGTAGAAGACGTTGTTCCGACCAGAACAATACGGCTGTACCCAAACCAGAAGACGTGGCTAAATGGGGATGTTCGCGTGGCACTCAATGCGCGGACCTCCACTTTTAACTCCGGTAATGTGGAGGAGCATAAATGAGAAGTTATGCCCTCCGGAAAACCATCAGAGCAGCAAAACGCCAGTACAGGGACAAGATTGAAGGACAGTTCAACACCACCGACTCCAGAAGCATGTGGCGGGGAATTAACACCATCACGGACTATAAAGGGAACACAAACTCCACCGTGAACACCGCTGCCTCTCTCCCGGACAAGCTCAACACCTTCTATGCTCGCTTTGAGGGAACTAACACCGCCCTCGCGGAGAGAGTGCTCGTGGCTGAAGATACAGAGGTTAGTTCACTCTCCGTATCTGTAGCGGATGTAACCCGATCCTTCCGGCGGGTGAACATCCGTAAAGCCGCGGGTCCAGACGGCATTCCGGGGCGCGTCATCAGAGCGTGCGCGAACCAACTGGCTGGAGTTTTCACAGACATTTTTAACCTGTCCCTCTCCCTGTCTGTGGTCCCCACATGCTTCAAAACGTCCACCATTGTGCCTGTACCTAAGCAGTCAAAAACACTCTGCTTAAACGACTGGCATCCTGTTGCTCTGACCCCCATCATCAACAAATGCTTTGAGAGAATAATCAGAAACCACATCTGCTCTGTTCTCCCCCCCCTCACTGGACCCACTGCAGTTTGCATACCGCACAAACCGCTCCACTGATGATGCCATTTCATCCACAATACACACTGCTCTCTCCCACCTGGAAAAGAGGAACACGTATGTGAGAATGCTGTTTGTAGACTACAGCTCAGCATTCAACACCATTGTGCCTTGACATGAAACTCCGGGCTCTAGGCTTAAACAGCTTGCTATGCAGCTGGATCCTGGACTTCCTGTCAAACAGACGCCAGGTGGTCAGAATGGGCAGCAACATCTCCTCATCACTGACTCTCAACACTGGAGCCCCTCAGGGCTGTGTTCTCAGCCCACTCCTGTACTCCTTGTACACACATGACTGTGTGGCAATCCACAGCTCCAACACCATCATCAAGTTTGCTGACGATACGACGGTGGTAGGTCTCATCACTGACAATGATGAAACGGCCTACAGAGAGGAGGTGCACACTCTGACACGGTGGTGTCAGGAATACAACCTCTCCCTCAACGTCAGCAAGACCAAGGAGCTGGTGGTCGACTTCAGGAGGAATGAGAGAGAACACCGCCCCATCACCATCAATGGAGCACCGGTGGAGAGAGTCAGCAGCTTCAAGTTCCTTGTGTCCACATCACAGAGGAACTCTCATGGTCCGTCCACATTGAGGCCGTTGTGAAGAAGGCTCATCAGCGCCTTTTCTTCCTGCGACGGCTGAGGAGGTTTGGAATGAACCGCCACATCCTCACACGCTTTTACAGCAGCACCATAGAGAGCCTGCTGACTGGCTGCATCACCACCTGGTACGGCAACAGTACCGCCCGCAGCCGCAAGGCCCTGCAAAGGGTAGTGCGCACGGCCAGCTGCATCATCGGAGGTGAGCTTCCCTCCCTCCAGGACATTTACGCCAGGTGGTGTGTGAAGAGAGCTCAGAGGATCATCAGAGACTCTAGCCACCCGAACCATGGGCTGCTCTCACTGCTGCCATCAGGCAGACGGTACCGCAGCATCAGAACACGCACCAGCCGACTCCAGAACAGCTTCTTCCCACAAGCAATTAGACTCCTTAACTCTTGATCCATCAGGATCATAACACACACTGACAGAATATCTCAGCACAACCCACTGTAGATACACACACATTATATACACATTTATTTATCATTTATTATTTATCATTTATCATATAGCACCTATTGTACATAATGGATCTCTACTGTGAATAATAATAATGTATACTGTACATTGTATATTATTATTATAGCTTAATGTATACTGTTAATGTATGTTTAGTGTATATTGTTTAAAGTATATGTATATTGTAAGTATGTGTATATTGTTTAAAGCTGTGAGAACTACACTCACATTGTGTAAATTATTTATTGTTTATTGTAGTGTATACTGTGCTGAGAGTAATTGTGGGCGCATCAGATGTGCAATCTGATGTTGCTTTAAATGTTGTACATGTCATGTCATAACTGCTATGTTGCTCGGAACTGTACCTAATAATTTCACCTGCTGTTGCACTTGTGTATATGGCTGTGTGACAATAAAGTGATTTGATTTGATTTGATACTGACAAGAATTTTGGTAACAATTTATTTTATAGTGTCCTTGTTACACGTTACATGTGATTACTGTTTAACATATTGTAGTAGTAACTATGAAGTATGCATATTTACATGCAACTAACCATAAACCAAAACCTACCCTATAGTACATGTAGTTAATTATTATTACTCAGTCATTAAAGAAAATGCATCCAAGACTTTTATTGCATGCATTAAAGGAAGCATTAAATTGATCAAAAGTGAGAGTAAAGACATTTGCAATGTTACAAAATATTTCTATTTCACATAATTGCTGTTCTTTACATCTTTCTATTCATCAAACAATTCTAAAAAGGAAATGTATCATGGTTTCCAAAAAACTACTAAGCAGCACAACTGTTTTTAACACTGATAAATGTTTCTTGAGCATCAAATCAGCATATTAGAATGATTTCTGAAGGATCATGTGACACTGAAGACTGGGGTAATTCAGTTTTGCCATCACTGGAATAAATTACATTTTAAAATATATTAAAATAGAAAAGAGTTACATTAATTTGTAATAACATTTCACAATTATTGATCAAATAAATGCAGCCTTGGTGAGCACAAGAGACTCAAAAACATCTCACTCTAAAAAAATCCTCCCGACCCCAAACTTTTAAACGGTAGTGTCATTATTATAAATAAATAAATAAAAAAGATCATTATGGAAGCTTGTTTCCAACTCAGAGTAAAAAGAAAATGCAGGTAATAACCATTATATGTTTTAAATTATTCATAATTCTGAGATATAAAGTCACAAGTTACAATAAAGTCACAATTGTGATTAAAGTGTCCCTATTATGCTATTTTAAAGTTTCCTAATTTAGTTTTGGAAGTCTCCAACAACAGGTTTACATGCATCAGAGGTAAAAAAAAAAAAAAACTGTTTCATTTTATCATAATATACATTGCACATAACCACAATGTTCAATGATTCTCAAACGACTCAATGGATGAATCTGTCAGGGTTCTGTCACTTCGGTCTAGTTTACTCTTGGTTTGTGACAGAGCCCTGACACTCCTGTATTGTTTGTCTTGTGTGAGCGCACAGCTTTGAGCATGCTCAAGCTGCGTGCTCTTCTGTCCTTGTGTTTTGTGTGCGGGGCGTGGTGTTCGGATCCCAGCACTTCGGTCTAGTTTGGGTTTCAGTTTTGTGTTGGGATTCGGACATTCATGCTCCGTGTGTTTGTTTTGTCATGTGAGCGTGTGCTCTTCTGTCTGTGTGTTCTGTGCAGCACACGGTTCATGTTTACATCGGCCGTGTGCTTTCATGTTTTGTCTTATGTTGTGTAGCACGTGGTTGGTGTTTTTTCACTGGCTACGTGCTACGTCATGTTGTCATGTTTTGTGTGAACATGCAGCTGATGAGTTCTCATTAGTTGCATGTTCATGTCATGTTTGGTGTGAGCACATGTCTTGTTAAGTGTTCTTTGTGCCATGTGCTCGTGTCCATTGTCTAACCCCGCCCACCTTGTTTCCTGATTATTGGTTAATTTGCCCCACCTGTCTTCCCTCGTTACCCTCCTTTGTTTGTTCCCTATTTAATATCCTTGTGTTTGCAGTCCAGTGCTGAATCGTCGTCGAATGTACCTCATGTTTCCCTGCTCCCGTCAAGTCAAGTCAAGTCAAGTCAAGTCAAGTCAAGTCAAGTCAAGTCAAGTCAAGTCAAGTCAAGTCAAGTCAAGTCAAGTCAAGTCAAAAGTCAAGTCAAGTCAAAAGTCAAGTCAAAAGTCAAGTCAAAAGTCAAGTCAAGTCAAAAGTCAAGTCAAGTGTCAAGTCAAGTGTCAAGTCAAGTCAAGTCAAGTCAAGTCAAGTCAAGTCAAGTCAAGTCAAGTCAAGTCAAGTCAAGTCAAGTCAAGTCAAGTCAAGTCAAGTCAAGTCAAGTCAAGTCAAGTCAAGTCAAGTCAAGTCAAGTCAAGTCAAGTCAAGTCAAGTCAAGTCAAGTCAAGTCAAGTCAAGTCAAGTCAAGTCAAGTCAAGTCAAGTCAAGTCAAGTCAAGTCAAGTCAAGTCAAGTCAAGTCAAGTCAAGTCAAGTCAAGTCAAGTCAAGTCAAGTCAAGTCAAGTCAAGTCTTTCCCCCTCGGGGTAGTTTTGTTTTGTCTTGTTTTTTGTTTTATTATTACCATTAAAGAGCCCATTCCTCTGCATCTCTGAGTCCTCGCTCCTTTCCCTTCACCTACCCTGACAGAACGATTCAGCCAAAAAGAGGACTCAGCAGACAATGGGCATCTTCCTTTTTCCTTCTCCCACCACTGTACCTTCCAACCGCCAGCTGTTGGTCCAGCATGTAAATGCCCATTACATCCGTCAGCAGGGGACTGACGTGAGAGACTTTGCGTGTGACTTCCTCATAGAAGTGGACCACCTGGCGTACAGTGAGGCTGAGATTAAGGAGGTATTTAACATCTGTCTTGATCAACCTCTCAGCCTGTGGGAGATGGAGAAGCTGGGGAGTCTTTGTTTTTGGGACTTCGTTTACCATGTTTTCCATCTTGGGGAGCCTGAACCTCCACCTCAAGCGGAGTCCCATCCCACTGACTGTTCCCCTCTTCCATCGGCAGTCAGTGGAAGCCCCAGCCCTCCGATGATCCGGAAACGGAGTAGGAGGAGGAAGAACCGGCCCGCCTCATCTGTCTCCTATCCAGTCGGGGAAACACACCCTGAAGATTTGCCCTGGTCAGGTGTGACTGCTGCAGCTCCCCCAGAGGCGGTCGAAGAGGCTGCAGCACCCCCAGAGGCGGCCATCAGCGCTGCAGCTCCCCCAGAGGCGGCCGAAGAGGCTGCAGCACCCCCAGAGGCGCCCATCCACACTGCAGCTCCCCCAGAGACAGCCGTAGAGGCTGCAGCACCCCCAGAGGCGCCCATCCACACTGCAGCTCCCCCAGAGACGGTCGTAGAGGCTGCAGCACCCCCAGAGGCGCCCATCCACACTGCAGCACCCCCAGAGGCGCCCGTAGAGGCTGCAGCACCCCCAGAAGCGCCCGTAGAGGCTGCAGCTCCCCCAGAGACGGCCGAAGAGGCTGCAGATTCCCCGGAGGCGGTAAGCACCCGACCACCGCCTCGTTCTCGGAGGAGGAGGAGAAAGAAGGCTTCCTCCACCCTACATGGCCTGGAGGCCATCCCAGAGCCTGCTGCTGGCCCAGAGACGCCCCCCAGATGTCTTGCCCTGCCCGAGCCACCCAGGCGTCTTGCCCTGCCCGAGCCACCCAGGCGTCTTGCCCTGCCCGAGCCACCCAGGCGTCTTGCCCTGCCCGCGCCACCCAGGCGTCTTGCCCTGCCCGCGCCACCCAGGCGTCTTGCCCTGCCCGCGCCACCCAGGCGTCTTGCCCTGCCCGCGCCACCCAGGCGTCTTGCGCTGCCCGCGCCACCCATTCGCTTTGCCCTGCCAGCCACAGCCCCTGACCCGAGGCCGGTGAGGTCTCCGGCCCCTGATCAATGTCTGGTAATGACTCTGTCTCCCGTCCTGTGTCCTGTCCTGCCTCCGGCTCCTGTCCTGATTTCTGTGAGGGTCCCAGTCAGCCATCCAGACCCGCCAGAGCCCGCCTGGCCCGTCCGTCTGGCACCACCCTGGCCTTCAGCCAGGACTCCTGACCTGCCGGAGCCTGCCTGGTCCATCCCTCCAGCACCACCCTGGCCTTCAGCCAGGACTCCTGACCCGCTGGAGCCCGCCTGGTCCATCCCTCCGGCACCGCCTTGGTCCTCTGCCAGGACTCCAGATCTGCAGGAGCCACCCTGCCCTGTCCCTCCGGTCCTGCCCTGGCCCTCTGCCAGGACTCCAGATGCACTGGAGCCCGCCTGGACTGTCCCTCCGGCACCACCCTGGTCTGTCCCTCCAGCTCCGCCCTGGTCTTCTGCTGGGGTTCCAGGCCCGCCTGAGCCTCCCTGGCTCAACCCTCCCGTCCCTCCCTGGTCCACGCTGGAGACTTCCTGGACTGTCCTGCTGGCTCTGACTTGGCTCCCCTCCCTCCCTCCCTCCCCTCTTTGTCTCTGTGTTTTGATTTTCCTGTCTTGTGTTTGGTCTGTGTATCTGTCTTGTTATCTTGTTCCTGTCTTGTTTTGGTGTCCCTCGCCAGGTGGCGTCCCTTTTGATGGGGGGTAGTGTCAGGGTTCTGTCACTTCGGTCTAGTTTACTCTTGGTTTGTGACAGAGCCCTGACACTCCTGTATTGTTTGTCTTGTGTGAGCGCACAGCTTTGAGCATGCTCAAGCTGCGTGCTCTTCTGTCCTTGTGTTTTGTGTGCGGGGCGTGGTGTTCGGATCCCAGCACTTCGGTCTAGTTTGGGTTTCAGTTTTGTGTTGGGATTCGGACATTCATGCTCCGTGTGTTTGTTTTGTCATGTGAGTGTGTGCTCTTCTGTCTGTGTGTTCTGTGCAGCACACGGTTCATGTTTACATCGGCCGTGTGCTTTCATGTTTTGTCTTATGTTGTGTAGCACGTGGTTGGTGTTTTTTCACTGGCTACGTGCTACGTCATGTTGTCATGTTTTGTGTGAACATGCAGCTGATGAGTTCTCATTAGTTGCATGTTCATGTCATGTTTGGTGTGAGCACATGTCTTGTTAAGTGTTCTTTGTGCCATGTGCTCGTGTCCATTGTCTAACCCCGCCCACCTTGTTTCCTGATTATTGGTTAATTTGCCCCACCTGTCTTCCCTCGTTACCCTCCTTTGTTTGTTCCCTATTTAATATCCTTGTGTTTGCAGTCCAGTGCTGAATCGTCGTCGAATGTACCTCATGTTTCCCTGCTCCCGTCAAGTCAAGTCAAGCCAAGCTCAAGTCAAGTCTTGTTTTTCCCCCTCGGGGTAGTTTTGTCTTGTTTTTTTGTTTTATTATTACCATTAAAGAGCCCATTCCTCTGCATCTCTGAGTCCTCGCTCCTTTCCCTTCACCTACCCTGACAGAATCAGTCACTCTAAATCCCTCCTTTCTGCAAGCCTATTCTGCTCTGATTGGTCACATTGGCCCAATCTGTTGTGATTGGTCTACCATGTACAGTGTGTATTTCGTAAACAAACGCTCATTACCATAACTGAACTCCAGGTCCGTAAGGCGTCCAGAAGCTTCGATAGTACACCCTGTAAAGACAGTAACGATGAAGTCGATTTTACATCAATCCCAGCGCAAGTCTAAATCGATGACGAAATATTAGAAGAACTAGTTATTCAACCCAAACCTTGAACAGGAAGCTCTCAGTGATGCGACTCAGTTTTAGGTACATTAACTTTAACTCCTCACCATTAGCATTAACAAGTGTGTGTGTGTGTGTGTGTGGTGTGTGCGTGCGTGCGTGCATGTGTGTGTGTTTCTAATTTATTGTGATGCACATGCGGGAACTGTATCAATAACAGCACTAACGTGTATGACTGATGGAACATTAAAGGGATAGTTCACCCAAAAACAATTTTTTTATGTTTATCTGCTTACCACCAGGGCATCTAAGATGTAGGTGTCTTTGTTTCTTCAGTAGAACACAAATTAAGATGTTTAACTCCAACCGTTGCAGTGTGATAGTCGTATAATGCATGTCAATGGGGATATTTTAAATTATGAGAGCAATGAGAGTTAAAACACATAGACATACGAATCCTTATTAAACCCTGCGGCTCGTGGCGACACATTGATGTCTTAAGACACGAAATGATCGGTTTCTGTGAGAAACCGAACAGTATTTATGTTATTTTTTACCTCTTCTCAGACGAATGTCATCTAGTATTCCCAGCGCCATAACTTTCGGCGAATAAGGTCAAAATACTGGCGCGATCAAAGATTGAATTATCGCGCCGGTATTTTGCATGTACTTTGACCCTATTCGCTGGAAGTGATGGCATGGAAATACATTTTTAAATATGGATATTTTTCTTACACAAAGGCATCGATTCTCTTCAGAAGAAAGAAGAATGTCATATACACCTCGGATGACTTGAGGGTGAGTAAATCATGGGCTAATTTAAATTTTTGGGTGAAATATCCCTTTAATGTTTGCAAAACAAATTTTGCTCATCCTTTATCTTTATTCAAAGTAGTAAGAATGACAGACAATCTGCATTAATAGAGACAATTTTAGGTAATAGTGGCCCACAGCTGATTTACAGTATATTTCAGTAAGACAGTAATAACGTGAGTTAGCCGGAAACGTACACAATATGAAACACAATAAACACATTGTAGAGCACAGCGTCATCTCGACATGATGCTATCCATTATCAGCTGCAGTGTTTGAGGTGGTTCAAGGTTTCCCTAGTGCCTGCGCTCGCAATAAGGGGATGGGCAATATGCTAATGTTTCGTCTTGATGTCAAAACAAAACGGCTTAGAACTCATTTAAAAAACGATTAATTTAATTGACTCAGAGTCGACTCTTTGAGAGACAATTACTTTATATATGCTGCACTTACAGATTTAAAACTTTGCAGGATGTTTTCATTCACTTAGAACTATGTTGCACACTACATGAAAGGTAATTTTCAAAAAATCCATAAGAGGGGCACTTTAAAAGCCACAATTTTTAATTAAAAATATGTACATTTCATATTTTAATTTATTTTGTTTTATTAGCTGGAAACGATGGAAGCTTGTTTCCGCCACAGAATAAAAAAAAGAGGTAATTGCGACTTTTTATCTAATAATTCAAAAAAAAAAATTCTCAGAATTGCTTGATATAAAGTCGCAATTGCGAGTTATAAAGTAATTTTATATCTCGCAATTCTGACTTTATAACATGCAATTGCTGAGAAAAGAAGTCAGAATTGCGAGTTTACCAAGACTTTATATCTTGCAATTCTGACTTTATTTCATTCAGAATTGCGAGATGTAAACTCAAAACTATGAGATAAAAAGTCGCAATTATCTTTTAAAATGTTTTATTTTGTGGCAGAAACAGGTGTCCATAGTTAGCTTTGAATCTTATCTCAACACAAATTCCAAGTTATACATGAAGAAATGACCCAAACCTGACCCGAAACCTAAGAGCTATGTTCTCATGGGCTCAGGTCCTCTAATTTGCACATTGTGCAGCTGACCATAGAGCTGCTGGTATTTATTTTGCATCCATCAACATTTTGATCACCAATTAGATTTCAGTCAGGTCCACTTAAGTCAAAAACACCATAGACAAACTTTGTCAACTTTTTATTGGCATATTTTGCACCAAAAAAAATTACATTTGGCGATATGGCTCTGTTCTAAATTCCCCATCCTTTTCATGAGCTCCATGAAAAGCCAAGACAGGGAACAGCAGCAGATTCTGGGGAAGAATAAACTGGGAGGGCAGCGAAATCCCCCATTTAGAACAAAGTATGCATCAATGACAACAGAATGACATTGATTAAGTTAAACACAGTTTAAGAAGGAGCTGGGGTGGAGGTGGGTTGCAAAGCAGCGTGCAGCAGAAGCAGCCAAGCAGGCAGATTGAACTGAAGCATAGGAATCGGATCAGCTGATATGGGCGGGGTTGGAATTTTTCCAATCAGCTGATGGCGGAGCTTGACTACATGGCCTGCCTGAACTAACGCAGAATGCTTGATTTATTTCAAACCCATGTTTGCATTCACATCCACAGTCATTTAATTTCATCCACTGCAAACAACCCTTCTGCTTTAAGAGCATGTGATTGAGCATAATTCTATAAACATATTAATGAAGGTATGACACTTTCTATATGAATGTTCAGTGGAGCTAATGCAAGTACTCTTCGATATAAACGTCAATTCAACCTGGAGGATCAACTCTGAGAGAGCAAGCGTTCATTTATATAGCTATTTATATATATAGCTATTCTGTCTCCATATATGCCAGATGATGCTAAACACCAGAAGCTCTTGATATGATATGCATATGCCTCTTAGAAAACATCTTGTTTTGAGATGTTCTTTCTGGCTAATGGCACGCAAGTTACGGTCGAAATGACATCACATTTGCATCATTTATGCATTAGCATCAGACAACAGATGGCAAGACACTGATATGCAATAATGACCATTTAAAATAAGAACTTACTATTATATACAATGTCATATATGCATCTTAAAATATATATTGCCTGTTTGTCATTAATGAGAGAAAACGATAAACCATGTTCTCGTCTGTGTCATAACAGCTATAGCTAACAAATACTGGGAATAAAATGGCGGTAACAAGATGTTATTTGCATGTCCGAAAATAATGTTCCTTATCATGACTGATCATATCCTCGGTCCATCTGACCATTGTCATTTGGTCATTAACCTGATGGTAAACACGGCGAAGGCTCCACAATGCTAGATCAGAAAATTCTGGGAAAAGATGACAGCTTATTAGGCTGGTCAAACCTTTTCATGTCAGTGCATTCATTTCCAATGGCTCAGACAGGAAGAGGGAGAGAGAGAAAGAGAGAAAGAGACAGATAATAGATGGACAGGTGTCTGGGGGAAGAGGGGGCATGTGTCCAACAGCTGTTGGGCTGAACAGGAGAGGAGGAGCAGGAGGAAAGAAAAGAGAAGGGGAGGAGGAGGAGGAGATTCGGGGCATCCGGGAGTAGGAGAGGAATCAGAGAGAAGGAAGGATGATTTGCTGCTGGCGTCAGAAATACACATACAAATGAACACAATTAGCATGTCACAAACACATACACACACATACACACACACTTAACACAAATTAACATACAAACATGTGTTCTGTCATGAGCACACACACTAACTACCACTAATGAATACACAAATGCATTTGGGGTTCTCAGTATCCTGTGTGAGTCAGACAGGGTTGCGCAGTTGCCAGAAATAAATACAGAATGGGTTTTTGTTTTTTTGGGGGGAGAGGGGGGGGGGGGGGGTCAAATTGAGGTAGCAAACAGGATGCAGCATTGGAACTGTAATTTAAGCAATGTTTGTGTGTATATTCATTGTAAAAGGGTTTGTAATCTTTGCAGGGGAAAAAAAATCTGAAAATCAAAAAATCTGTTAATTAATTAACTGTAAATGGTTCCACATTTTGTCATTTTGTAAAATACTGTAAATAAAAAAATAAGCAATTGTTTCATTTTTTCAATTTTCAAATAAAAACTATACACTCTAAAAAATGCTGGGTTAAAAATAACCCAGGTTGGGTTGAAAATGGACTAACCCAGCAATTGGGTTGTTTTAACCCAGCGATTGGGTTGTTTTAAGCAAACATTTAACCCAACCGCTGGGTTAAAACAACCCAAATGCTGGGTTAAAACAATCCATTTGCTGGGTTAGTCCATTTTCAACCCAACTTGGGTTATTTTTAACCCAGCATTTTTAAGAGTGTACATTACCTTGTAATTTACTGAGAAAAATAGTTCCCAAAAGTTCCTACATGACACATCCAATTACATTTTATATATATATATATATATATATATACACACACACACACACACACACACACACACACACAAACATACACACACACTGCACGGCCAAAAATAAAATCGCTGTTTGGATTTAAATAGGAAAATGCGTATGAGTCTATGATTGGATAATGAATTAGTTCTTCTAACACTATTTGATGGATTGTGTAGCTTTTCATTTCTTAAACAACCACGTAGGAAGACACATCATGGCTATATTCCAGGATGACAATGTCAAGATTCCTCAGGCTCAAATGGTGAAAGAATGACTGGGAGGGAGAATAAAGAATCATTTTCATTTTCGAGTCCAGATGTTGAATTCATTGAAAGTCTGTGGGATGTCCTGGAGGAGACTTTACAGAGTGCTGGACTCTTGCATTGTCAATACAAGATCTTGACCAAAAATTGATGAACCTCTTAATGGAAATAATATCACAACATTTGTATATAATTTATATATCATATACTTAATCATATAAAAAGTACAGTAATATAAAAAGAGAATAATTAATTTCATGTTTAAAACAATCTTAGCAGTTGTACAGCAAGTATCTTCAAGTAATGTTAACCAGACTTTACTTATTTAAACCTGCCATTCTAATAAAGATTAATAAAGATTAAAGATGAATTAATCTTCTGGGTTTGTCTACAAACTGACATCACGCTTGAACAGCTCTATTCAACATAAATTAAACTCAAACTCTTGACATGGAAACAAATTCTTGAAATTCAAAATGTTGACCTACTCTGCTGTGTGTTGATATATCCATCATGACCAATGTCTCAACAGTAATGCTCATTACCAAAAACCAATACATATGTAAAACATGTGAATACGACCAATAATATGCAAATATGTATAGAATTAGGTTTAGAAACTGAAATTTCTAAACGAAGATGCAAAATACAAAAAGGTTTCTATTTGCTCAGTATAAAACTGAATCTTAAAGGTCCCGTTCTTCGTGTTTTTTTGAAGCTTTGATTGTGTTTACAGTGTGCAATATAACATGTGTTCATGTTTCGCGTATAAAAAAAAACAGTATTTTTAACACAATTTACTTATCTGTATACCGCTGTATTCACTGTCCTGAAAACGGCTGATGACTTCCTTTATTCTATGAAGTCCCTCCTTCAGAAATACGTAACGAGTTCTGATTGTGCCAGCGGTTCCCGTGTTGTGATTGGACAGCAGCTTAGCGAACGTGGCACGGTTCCTGTGTTGTGATTCGACAGCAGCTTAGCGCACGTGAAAAGGTCACGCCTCTTAACGGGAGATATATGCGCTTAATGATCTCTACAGCATCCCTGTGAAAGCCTAACAAAGGTGATTTGACTCCAGGATGAAAATAACAGCGTCTCGACGACATGGCGACAAACACACTGAAACGCAGCACTTCCTTTTCTCCACGCGACACGTCCTCTTCTCCACGTGGGACAGCAACAAGACCACGCCCCCTTTTTGCGCGTATTCTTGTGGGCGGAGGTTAGTCTGTTCTACTGTTCTACTGACGTCATTTATGTAGGAAGTACCAGGATGTAGTCCAAGCCAGCCGTTCGCTGTAGGCTTTGAAAGGGAACTTCTGTTAAATTAAATATCTCGCTTGGCATTGAACTTTGAGCTTTATAATTTTACAGGTATTATTTATGCTCTAACAGTAACATTACACACTAACTAAAGTTTGAACAGTGGGATCACGAAGAACGGGACCTTTAATTTCAAATTTTAGTAACAGCAGTCTCTTACAAACAAAGTAGAAGACAGGCAGACTGAAGGACAATAATCAAAGGAGGACAGAAATAAAGTGTGAAAGAGTGAAGGAGATCTGGCAAGAGGAGAGGTAATCAGATGAATTCAGCGTGGCTCTGGGCCCTCACTGCTTTCATTCCAGTGGCAGCTGCAGTGGCTTGGGCTGACACCACTCTTGTAAAAGACCGTCCATTCGGAGTGTGTGTGCGCACATGTGAATGTGTGTCATTATGCTGGGCTGCTCCACAAGCGCATTCTAAAATGAGGCAACAGTGCCACCAGCAGGCAAAACTGATATAATCATTTATTTTCTTCATTTATTATTCTGTTTGAATGAAAGGGCGTTGGTTTTGAGCATAAATGTAAACTGCACAAGAACACACACACACACACACACACACACACACACACACACACACACACACACACACACACACACACACACAAGGGGTAATGAGTAATAAGATATGGCAGTTTAAAGTATTTAGCCGGTTTATCTGAAGAGCACACACACTATTCTGGTTTAATAGACACACACTCGTTATTTTAAGAAAGACTAGTTCAGAAATAACAAGAGGGATTATGAGAGAATGCTTAGCAATGAGTGTTTGATTGAATGACCATATAGAAAATAGAGAGAGAGAGAGAGAGAGAGAGAGAGAGAGAGAGAGAGAGAGAGAGAGAGAGAGAGAGAGAGAGAGAGAGAGAGAGAGAGAGAGAGAGAGAGAGAGAGAGAGAGAGCGTTACAACAATGTAGTGTGTAAGTTTGCTTAACTTCTTTCAGTTGTAATGTATAAAAGACAAGGACAAGCATGTAAATGGGAGTGTGTGTGAGAATGAGTGTAGATCTGTACCGTAATTACATACGGCATCATTATACCACCAATTCAAGCAGCACACGTTCACAAATTACCCCTCTCGAGTCTTAACTCGCTCTCTCTAGTTCTCAATTCAGGTCCTTTTGCTTGCTCCCTTCATTGGCTCGTACTCTCCATCTTTCTCATTTTCTCCCACATGTTGTCCTTGTTCTTTCTGTTCACCATCCCTCTGTCCTTTCATTATTGGTTTCTCTCTCTCTCTCCACCATCTCCTTCAGTGATGGCATGCTGAGCGGAGCTGTTACAGGCTGAATACTAAAGCGTTGATCCATATCAGCGGTGTTCAGCATCTAGAAGACTTCAGCCAGAAGAGAGAAAGAATCTAATACAGCACAATGGCATTTGCACACACGAACACTCTCGATCACCTCTACACATAGCCGGCACATACTCTTTCATGAGATTCACTAAAAACTGCTCAGCGGAGTCATTTCTCCTGTGACCTGAGAAGACGGGTGTCTTGTCTTTAGTGGCACCCGCCTCTTATAGCACATTTCACCTTTGAGTGCAAACAGTCTGGTGAGACTGAACAGATCGGGATGCGTTTGTGGCTGTTTAATCTCACCCTGTTGGAAAACGTTCCTGTAACCAGAAAAAAACAGGTGTCTTGTCTTTAGGGGTGTCCCTTTCTGATAGCACATTCTGTGAAAATAGACTGGTGGAACCGAAATGGGATGTACTGAATTTGTTTTCCCTGCTGGAAAAGCCAGGTCATACTGTTTAAAGGTGGTCAAGCTGGTTTTTAAAACACAGTAGTGGGTTAAACCACTAGCTTAAACCAGCTTGACCGGGAGATGGTCAACTGGTCAAAAAGATTTCCTTAGAAGAGCTAGAAGAGTCACTGTTTTGAGACCATCCAAGAAACGAATGAATTCAGATTTGGTCATTATTCTGTGTCTTGGACTGGCTCTGCAGCCTATGTCCAACTTATAAAAGATGATAATTACCTCAAATAACTAAATAATTAAAAAATATCTGTTAAAGTATGTACATTTCGGCTCTAGAGGTTGCTTATTAAAAAAAAAGGCTATGGGATAATGGGAGTTGTAATCTTGACTCTTCACCACCACAGCCGATAGAATCATGTTCATGAATGAGCGAATGTATTCAAGTTTTATTAATAAAATAAATACGCCTGATACGTCGCGAGAGCCCTGGGAGCAAATGCTAATGAGAGAGACCTGCGCGATATCTGCACTTATGGCGTCATTGACAGGCGACGCAAGGACATGGTCCATAACACTGGTTAAAATAGCTGATTTCTCTGGATTTAAACATTGTTGGAAATGTTTGGGATAATGTTAAGTACACAGTTAAAGTATTTAACTTTGTTCTAGTGGTTTTTGGATAGTTTAGTTTTAATAAACCATCAGACACTAAAACCTAAAGTTCGTAATAATAACATTAGAATAAATAAAAATATTTCAAGTAAAAATATGAGAATATCATATTTGGCAAAAATGTTATTTAATGTAAAATTGTATTTTCTTGAGCATCATATAGAGTTAAACTATAAATTATATGGTAAATAAAATACGTTTTACTTCCAAACCAGTTTTACAGTTCTTTACAGTAAAATTATATATAATGTTAAACCATTTATAATTTTTCAACGTATTATACTGTAAGGTAAATTGCTACAATGAAATCTGTTGGTTAACTGTTTTTTTGCCATATATTTTCCATAAAAATGTCTGGTTTTGGGGTCTTGGTCTGGGATTTGGTCTTGGTTTTGATCATTTGATCTGGACTCCAACTCTGCTAGAAATCCTGTAAACCATTTTACAGTTCAAATTATTATCTTATGGATTTTCCAGCATTGCAGCAACAGCATCTCCAGTGGCCATTACTACCATTTAATATGGAAAGCGTTTAATTCTAGTGCTGACACAATCACACACATCGGCCAATCACCTGGCCAGCCCACAGGCTCACACCTCTGAATTTCCAATATGCATTAACTACACTTAATAGAGGTAGTCTTCAATCTTAGCGTGATTAGCCGCCGGCCTCTATGTGAAGTACGGATAAAGGTGGTAATTTAAGCACTAATGCAACACATTACTCGGTTGTGTTTAAATGGGTAATGCTGCTCCACGGCACACAGCCTTATATTCACAAAACAGCGGTTTATGATGAATGCCACCTTTAATGTCTGCTTGCTTCGCTTTTTAATCAGTAGTCACACGCACATACACAGACATTAATGAATGAGCTCTGAGAGTGTAATAAAACAACATGAAGGAACATGTTTGGAGGTTTTATGATACACGAGTGTATGTTCAGAAGCAGCTAATGCTGCTATTATAGTTATCAAAGGCTGTGAGAGCTCACCGTATGAGCCTTTTGAGATCAATACAAAGATCATCCCAGCATTACAGAGGAATCTGAGGAGGAGGGTCTCATCTAAAGACACACTTCACACACGGTCATAGAACACACACAAGAGACAATAAAAAAGGTGCGTGCAAATGTTTAAGATACATTGTTATTATTTGCTTACACTATCACTTGGTTTAAGTGATAGTTTATCCAAGAATAGATGTTCTGTTATCTTTTGCTCACCCTCATTTTATTTCAAACCAATTTTTTTCTTCTTCTGATCATTTTTCTAGAAGCGCATTTGTGAGGTCAGGTACTGATGTTGGATGAAAAGGCCTGGCTTGCAGTCTCCGCTCTCATTTATCCCGAAGGTGTTCTATCGGGTTGAGGTCAGGACTCTGTGCAGGCCAGTCAAGTTCCTCCACACCAAACTCACTCATCCATGTCTTTATGGACCTTGCTTTGTGCACTGGTGTGCAGTCATGTTTGAACAGGAAGGGGCCATCTCCAAACTGTTCCCACAAAGTTGGGAGCATACAATTGTCCGAAATGTCTTGGTATACTGAAGAAGTTAATTTCATTGGAACTAATGGGCCAAGCCCAACCCATGAAAAACAACTCCACACCATAACCCCCTCTCCACCCAACTTTACACTTGGCACAATGCAGTCAGACAACTGCCATTTGGCAACTGGCAAACCCAGACTCATCCATCGGATTGCAAGAAAGAGAAGCATGATTCGTCACTCCAGAAAACACGTCTCCACTGCTCCACTGAGTCCAGTGGCGGCGTGCTTTACACCACTGCATCCTATTAACTCTCCAGAAAGTTGGCGACTTCTGCTCACCGTGTGCCCCAGCGTGCGCTGACCCCGCTGTGTGATTTTACATGGCCTACCACTTCATGGCTGAATTGCTGTTGTTCATATATAGTAGACCGTATCATAATAGTTGACCGTATAATATGTAGTAGAGAGGAAATTTCACGAATTGACTTATTGCACTGGTGGCAACCTATCACAGGTACCGCGCTTGAATTCACTGAGCTCCTGAGAGCGACCAATTATTTCACAAATGTTTGTAAAAGCAGTCTGCATGCTTAGGTGCTTGATTTTATACACCTGTAGCCATGGAAGTGATTGGAACACCTGAATTTAATGATTTAGAGGGATGTCCCAATACTTTTGGCAATATAGCAAATATCTGGTATGAAATTAATGGAAAATGAATGGGAAAATCCATTTAGATGTAAATCTTAAATCTAGCTTCTTCACAACTGGTCTTCAGAAACATAATAATTAATGGCTTGATAAACTGTGATGGACCATAACAGCATGATGGGGAGAATTGTAAATGACGACAACTTCATTTTTGGGGGGTGATTTGAAGGTACAGTAAGCGGTAGGCAGTAGGCATTCAGCAGTAGAGGGCGTATCCATTCATGATAGGGGAAGAGATAGAGTGAGCAAGAGGGAGATTTTAAGACAGACTGTAGAAAGAGTGATGGCTAAGAGACATTACAAAAGGGTCAGAGAAATATCACTGGAAAAAGTAGGGTTATGATCAGGCAAGAGCATTAGGAGCGGTGTTTATATAAGAAAAGCTCCCCAGCACTGGAGAGAGTAAAGCAGGAAGGCCTGAAAATGGACGCTGAGGTTGCGTTGTTATTGCTCCAAATGGGAGTAACATTGGTTTTGACATAACTATGTTTTACAGAACTAAGATATGCTGTTGTTTCAATGTTAGGAGAATTTTTTGTGTCATTATCCACTTTTCCACTGTCGGGCCAGTGTGATCAAGGGCTTTCAACGGGCCAGGCTTCTAATAGCCTCGAACATAGCACCGAAACCAAAACCATGCTGCGTTTCCACCATCATGCCTGAAGATCCGCAGCGCTTCACAAAAACCGCCCGTAACACGCCTCTCTGGAACAACGTCACACAAACCCATCATTTCACCAACAAATGGAAGTTTATCAGAAAACGAATCAGAAAGAAATCACTGGAAACTAGCGATATCGCAATATGATAAATTGTTAGCATTTTTGTTGTTTACTTAAAGATTTAAAACCCAAGCATCGATGTTCTACCACAGTTTAACAATAATAAGTGATACATGTGTGGCAGGTGTCACGTCATCTTATTGGTTGGTTGGAGTGTAGGTAGTGGACCAATGGGGTGATAGTAACTGCACTATTTAGGGACCCTTATTTTGACGGGTATGCGTGTGACGTGGGGTGTTTCTCTCTCTCTCTCCCCTTGGCATTTCCGTTCCGTTTCCCATTCAGGTATGTCGAGTGTTTGTTGGTGTAGCGATGTATATATCACGAGGCTAATACGAGCTATTTATAGTTTAATTTAGAGCGGAGCTGGTGGCGTTTGGCATTGCGGCAAGTTGTGGCGGAATTCACTTGCAGGTATGTTTTAATGCTCAACTTGTAACCATCACAGTTTTTGTATTTATTGCGCGTTGTTCTCAGTAACAGCAGCGAGGGCAGGTGTTTGTGTGTGATTGCTGGGCGTAAGATCGAGCTGCGGCACCGGTAGTGAGTAACCATACAGCTGTGCGTTCAGTGTTTGACATCAACCGTAAGTACACCGCTCTTGTCTTTCATATTTGTCATCGTTTAAACTTTTTCTAATTCTCTAACTCTTATCATCTTTGGTTAAAGGGAAAGGTGAACATTTAAGTCCGGTTCCTAGCTAGTGATATCAGGTGACGCAGCTGCTGTTTTGCTTATGGGACTATTCTGATTTTGATCGTGTCATTGACGGTCATTTGGACTGTGTACTACTCTGCTTATTGCGAGTCGTCTGGGCCGTTAAAGTGGGCCTCGGATGTGCGTCCGCAAGGCTGCTTACCAGTTAAGCTTTCGGATATAATTGACTTTGGATGTTATGTGTTTCTTTGTTATTTTCTTTCTTTTGATTATTTTTGTATTCTATTCTATTGTACTTGTGTTTGGGTTTTGTTTATTTTCCTTTTTTTTGGTATGCATTCGTTGTAAAAGTTTGTTTGCTTATTATTCCTTGATTTAATGCTGCTGTAGCGCCAATCAGGTGCTGGGTGGTTTTGTAGGCCTATGTGGTGTCCTCTGGAGGCCTGAGTGTCAGAGTTGTGACCATAATTGTATTACTTTGTCTTACTTTTTTATTAATTGTTGTTTTCTTTAATGTGTCTTTCTCTCTTTTTTTCAGGGCCAGTGAGGTCGTGTGGAACTGGGGAGGCTAGCTGCTTCCTTTTGCGGTGTTTCACAGTGTGCTGTGTGCTGATACAACTTCCCTTTGGTGGGTGTGCGTGGTGTTTGCTTTTGTGTGAATTGAGGTGGGTTTTGGATGACCTCCGAGTTGCAGCTGGCCTGCCTGGTTCCCACTAATCCTGGCCCTGGGTATTATGATTCCGTCATTGTGGGAGTTTTAAATCAGCGCTTGTGATTTTAATATAATAAAGTTTATATTTTGTATCGCTACTCGCGTCTCTCTTAATTCCTGGCCTTCAATTGGTGGAACTTATCTGTGTGTCTTTTATTGGGAGTTATTTTCCCTGGCCTCCCACCAGGGTGGCGTAGTCAGGTAGAATTCAAGTGGTGATTTAACATTCCTCACCATATAGCCTCTGCCACATTTTGGCGTAGTCGAGCAGGGTTTACCTGGTAAGGCAGGGATCTTGAGTGAGACGTGGGTAAAATTTTGCTTGGATATTGGTTGTGACTTTGTTGTTCTTTTTTTTCTTTTCCAGAGCAAAACAGCAGTGTGCGTTTTTGATCTTTTGGACAAGTTGTTTCTTTATCAGTAGCCCTTTTCTATTTCTGGGGTGAGCATAGTACTGATAAGTATGGAGGAAGAGATGCAGGAGTTGCGAGAATTAGTGGCACAGTTGCGAGCCGACAATGACCGGTTGCGGCGTGAGCAGGTGCCAGGTGAGTTACCTGGTCCTAGTATTTCTCCTGCTGTTGCCTCTGCAATGCCTGACCCTCCCCAGCCAGCTGAGACCGATACTGTTGTACCAGACCGTTTTGTTTTTGTGCCCAGGGACAGACGGTGTCCAAAATTTAGCGGCAAATCTGGCATCGGTATTGATGAGTGGGTGGAGGAGGCTGAGGCATGTATGCGGGCTCGTTATTTGTCCAAAGCTGACAAAGCATTTTTTCTTTTCGACCATTTGGAAGGTGAAGCGCGGGAAGAAATTAGATACCGTCCTAGTAGGGAACGGGGTGATCCGGATAAAATTATTGTGATTTTACGTGAGTTGTATGGTTGCTCTCAATCGTATGTAGCACTCCAAGAAGCCTTTTTCTCCAGGAGGCAGCAAGATGGGGAATCTCTGTTAGAGTTTTCCCTGGCCTTGATGACTCTCCTGGAGAGGGTTAAACAGCAATCGCCCAATGCTATTCCTAATGCTGAAATTGTATTGCGCGATCAGTTTGTTGAGTACGTTGCTGATAGTGCCCTCCGCCGGGAACTGAAGCAATTGGTTCGCCGCCAGCCTGTCTCTACCCTCTTAGAAGTACGTGGGGACGCGATTAGGTGGGAGCGGGAGGGAATGCCGGGGGGTGCGAGAGGGAGGAGTCAGTCAGTTCCAATGGCGTATGGCATCCAGTATGGAGTGCAAGGGCATTCCCAGTCGGAGTTAAAGGATTTGCGGGAGATGTTAAAATTACAGCAACAACAATTAGATCAACTTACTCAGAGTGTTGCCGGCATGCGGTTTCCTCAAAGTGTTCGTCGGCCCTCCCGTACTGAGGTTTTAATCTGCCGCCGGTGTCAAAAACCGGGCCATTTTGCCCGTGAATGCGATGGAGAACGTGTTTTTCCTTCTTCCTCCCGTGCTCGGCGTGAGTCACCTTCTACACTGAGGGCTCAGCAGCCCTTTTCTCAGCCGACGGAAAACTAGGTCCCGCCGAACTGCAGAGTCACAGTTCGGTAGGGAAAGACAATGACTCGGTGGTAGGTCCCTTGTCGCACTTAATGGCATCCTGTCCCCATCTCATGGTCTGTATGGGAGGGGTACAGGTGCCTTGTTTGATCGATACTGGCTCCATGGTGTCTACCATTACAGAAAGTTGTTTTTTAGAACAGTTTGCTCCATGGGGCCAGGATCGTCTCCAGGCATGTCAGTGGTTACAGCTTCGTGCGGCCAACGGGTCATTGATACCGTATGTGGGATATATTGAGTTGGACGTTGAGCTTTGCGGTCAAATAATTCTAGGATGTGGCGTGCTGGTGGTTAAGGACCCTCCTGGTGGCACTGGTGCCCAAGTCCCTGGTATTTTGGGGATGAATGTGTTGAGGCGGTGCTATCAGGAGCTCTTTGGCCAGCACGGTACTGCCCTTTTTGATGTACCTTCTGTGTTAGAGGCCTCTAAGCCGGTGTTTCGAGCATTACAATATTGTCGTCAGGCAAGTACTGTCCCCACAGATAGCCGGATAGGCAAGGTGTGTTTGCGGGGTCGCAGTGCGTGTCGTGTTCCGGGCGGCACCATGAAAGTTGTGGCCGCTACTTGTTCTGGGCACTTTGCTGGGGAAACTGTACTTTTCGAACCACCGGAAACTGGGTTGCCTGCAGGTCTGTTGGCATCACCTGCACTAATGCGAGTGACTCGAGGCACCGTCTATGTACCTGTTGTTAATGTAGGTAAGACTGACATAATGCTTTATCGGCACGCTGTTTTGGGCACTTTGAATAGTGTATTTATCATGAGTTTACCCCGTGGTGTCTCAGAGTTGAAATCGGTTTCTGCGTCAATAAATCTCCAGATTCCGACCGTCCTTCCTTCAGTGCAAGAACAAATCAAGAGTCTTGATTTGTCCATGTTGACAGAGACTGAGCAGGAGCAGGTAAGGTTTCTGTTGTTAAAGTTTCAGACGGTGTTTTCGGCACATGAAGGTGATTTGGGATGTACTCAACTCCTTTCTCACGACATCCCTTTGACAGATGCGGTCCCAGTTCGACAACGGTACCGACGGATACCTCCGTCTGAGTACGATGTGGTAAAAACGCACATAAATCAGTTGTTGGAGGCAGATATTGTCAGAGAGAGCTGTAGTCCTTACGCTTCCCCCATCGTGTTGGTCAAAAAGAAAGATGGTACGTTGCGTATGTGTGTAGATTACCGCCAGCTGAACGCAAAAACTCGAAAAGATGCTTTCCCTCTGCCACGTATAGAGGAAACCTTGGACTCACTGACGGGGGCCCAGTGGTTTTCCACTATGGACCTTGCCAGTGGGTACAACCAGGTACCTGTCACAGAGGGGGATAAACACAAGACTGCCTTCTGCACACCTTTTGGCCTTTTTGAGTGGAATCGAATGCCCTTTGGGCTCTGCAACGCCCCAAGCACCTTCCAGAGGTTGATGGAGAGGTTGTTTGGGGATCAGCAGTGTCAGTCCCTCCTTTTGTATTTGGACGACATAGTAGTGTTTTCCTCCTCTGTGACACAACACCTGGAGCGGTTAGAGGTGGTTTTGAGTCGGCTGGAGCGAGAGGGGTTGAAGGCCAAATTAATTAAATGTGCGTTTTTCCAGCAAGAGGTAAGCTATCTGGGACATGTAATTTCGGCCAAAGGGGTGTCGACAGATCCCAGTAAGGTAGAGGCAGTGAGGCAGTGGCAGCGCCCAATTGGAGTGGCAGAGCTCCGTTCGTTCCTGGGGTTTGCCAGTTATTATAGGAGGTTTGTAGAGGGGTTTGCCAAGTTGGCAGCCCCTCTGCACCGACTAGTAGCTGAGTTTGCGGGTCGTAAGCCTAGGGCTCGAGCAGAGTCTAGTTTTGGGTCAGCGTGGACAGAGCAGTGTCAAGGGAGTTTTGAGGAGTTGAGGAGTAGGCTCACCTCTGCCCCGATATTGGCTTATGCAGACTTCTCCCTTCCCTTTATCCTGGAGGTAGATGCTAGCCATGGTGGATTGGGAGCAGTTCTGTCCCAGGAACAGGGAGGGAAGGTGCGGCCCATAGCTTATGCTAGCCGCAGTCTTAGGCCCACTGAGCGCAATATGTCAAACTACAGCTCAATGAAGTTGGAATTTCTTGCGCTCAAGTGGGCCATGACTGAGAAGTTCAGAGAATATCTGTTGGGGCAGAGGTGTGTCGTCTTCACTGATAACAACCCCCTTAGCCACCTGAATACTGCTAAACTGGGGGCCACGGAACAGCGGTGGGCTGCGCAATTGGCTGCGTTTGATTTTGAGTTGAGGTATCGCTCCGGAAGAAGCAACCGGAATGCGGATGCTCTCTCCCGGCAGGGTCCCTCTAGTCAGGGTGAGTTGGAACACTTACTGCCCGGTACAGTTCTCCCAGTCATGGTAAGGCAGGCTGGTGTAACAACAGGGGTGGGTTCTCAAGCAGCAGTCATGGTGTTTCCAAACTTGGCTGTGGACATGCAGTCCCTACAGAGGGAGGACCCTGTTATTGGTGAGGCGTTGCGGTTTTGGCGGCGTGGGGCACCTCCCAGTAGAGAGGAACGTCGGCAGTTGCCCAGGGCTGTGGTAAATTTGCTACGGCAAT
This sequence comes from Romanogobio albipinnatus, assembly GCA_023566225.1. Lineage (NCBI taxonomy): Eukaryota > Metazoa > Chordata > Actinopteri > Cypriniformes > Gobionidae > Romanogobio > Romanogobio albipinnatus. The sequence goes on from CM042241.1 coordinate 20,298,776, forward strand.
GGAGCCGTTTGTGTGAGCAGGATGGGGTGTTACTTCGCCGTATATTCCGCTCTGATGGAGGAGAACAGGTACTTCAGGTGGTCTTACCCTCAGTATTGCATCATGAAGTGCTGACACTGCTACACCAGGAACATGGGCACCAAGGGGTGGAACGTACCACAGAGTTGGTACAGCAGCGTTGCTACTGGCCAGGCCTGACGGCGGATGTGGTGCAGTGGTGTAGAGAGTGTGAGCGGTGTCAGGCTGCCAAAGATACCCAACTCCATCCTACCAGTTTCATGGGCCATCTTTTAGCCTCTAGGCCAAATGAAATATTGGCCATAGACTTTACCGTGTTAGAGCCAACTCGTTCGGGGCTGGAGAACGTGTTGGTTATGACAGATGTCTTTACCAAGTACACCATGGCTGTGCCTACACGAGATCAACGGGCGGAAACAGTGGCCCAAGTTCTGGTGGTGGAATGGTTTTACAAGTTCGGTGTCCCCGGTCGGATTCATTCGGACCAGGGCCGTAATTTCGAGTCCTCTCTAGTACGGCAACTTTGTGCACTATATAATGTGGAAAAGTCTCGCACCACCCCTTATCACCCGGCGGGGAATGGGCAGTGCGAGCGCTTTAATAGGACATTGCACAACCTATTGCGTGCTCTGCCGGTGTCCAGAAAAATGGACTGGGCCTCATGTCTCCCACAAGTGCTGTTCTGCTACAACACCACCCTTCATCAGGCAACTGGTGAATCCCCATATTTCCTAATGTTTGGGCAGGAGCCAAGGCTCCCGGTAGATTTTCTTCTGGGTAGAGTTCAGGATGTTGGGATCGGTAGTGTGCATGAGTGGGTGAGGGAACATCAGGCTAGGCTTCAGGTGGCTTTTGAAGGGGCACAGGGACGACTGGAAGCTGCTGCTGGTCGGCGTAAGGTAAATCATGATGCCAACGTCCGTGATGCACCACTGGGGGAGGGGCAACTAGTTTATTTACGTGAGTATGGCATGAGAGGCCGCCATAAAATTCAGGACCTGTGGAGCCCGGTGGTGTATCAGGTCGTAAAGGCACCTAAGGAGGGTGGGGCAGTATACACCATTGCACCAGTTGCGGATTTGGGAAAGATTAGAGTCGTTCATCGCTCTGCTTTGAAGGCCCAGATCCAGAAGGATGGTCCGGGTCCAGCACTAATACCTCCCCCTGTTGTGGAGAATGAGGTGCCCTCGGCAGAAGTCTCATCAGAAGATGTTGACTTGCTTAGGTTGGTGCCAGCAACCTCTCAGGTACCAGTTCCTCAGGGGCTGGTTTCTCTGGACGCTTCTACCCCTCAGAGTAGCCCAGTGGGGTTTGATGGGGAGACTCCACTTGGCAGGGGCCATGAGGTACCTGATTTTGTATCTGGTGTAGCACCAGGACCTACTAGTTGGCCACAAGATCAGTCGGGTAGGGCTGGTGTCCCTTTGAGGAGAACTGGGCGGACTACTGCGGGCCATCACTCGAATTTGTACCGTCTACCACGGGCTGTTGAAGGAGTCACAAGAGCTGCCCCCGTACAAGGCCCTATATCTAATGGGATCTCAATTTGGTTTAGGCCATGGGATATAGGACAGAATTAGTTCATGGGTATGTGTTGGTGGGTCATCGTCGGGACGTCGATTTAAAAAAATTGGGGTAGAATGTGGCAGGTGTCACGTCATCTTATTGGTTGGTTGGAGTGTAGGTAGTGGACCAATGGGGTGATAGTAACTGCACTATTTAGGGACCCTTATTTTGACGGGTATGCGTGTGACGTGGGGTGTTTCTCTCTCTCTCTCCCCTTGGCATTTCCGTTCCGTTTCCCATTCAGGTATGTCGAGTGTTTGTTGGTGTAGCGATGTATATATCACGAGGCTAATACGAGCTATTTATAGTTTAATTTAGAGCGGAGCTGGTGGCGTTTGGCATTGCGGCAAGTTGTGGCGGAATTCACTTGCAGGTATGTTTTAATGCTCAACTTGTAACCATCACAGTTTTTGTATTTATTGCGCGTTGTTCTCAGTAACAGCAGCGAGGGCAGGTGTTTGTGTGTGATTGCTGGGCGTAAGATCGAGCTGCGGCACCGGTAGTGAGTAACCATACAGCTGTGCGTTCAGTGTTTGACATCAACCGTAAGTACACCGCTCTTGTCTTTCATATTTGTCATCGTTTAAACTTTTTCTAATTCTCTAACTCTTATCATCTTTGGTTAAAGGGAAAGGTGAACATTTAAGTCCGGTTCCTAGCTAGTGATATCAGGTGACGCAGCTGCTGTTTTGCTTATGGGACTATTCTGATTTTGATCGTGTCATTGACGGTCATTTGGACTGTGTACTACTCTGCTTATTGCGAGTCGTCTGGGCCGTTAAAGTGGGCCTCGGATGTGCGTCCGCAAGGCTGCTTACCAGTTAAGCTTTCGGATATAATTGACTTTGGATGTTATGTGTTTCTTTGTTATTTTCTTTCTTTTGATTATTTTTGTATTCTATTCTATTGTACTTGTGTTTGGGTTTTGTTTATTTTCCTTTTTTTTGGTATGCATTCGTTGTAAAAGTTTGTTTGCTTATTATTCCTTGATTTAATGCTGCTGTAGCGCCAATCAGGTGCTGGGTGGTTTTGTAGGCCTATGTGGTGTCCTCTGGAGGCCTGAGTGTCAGAGTTGTGACCATAATTGTATTACTTTGTCTTACTTTTTTATTAATTGTTGTTTTCTTTAATGTGTCTTTCTCTCTTTTTTTCAGGGCCAGTGAGGTCGTGTGGAACTGGGGAGGCTAGCTGCTTCCTTTTGCGGTGTTTCACAGTGTGCTGTGTGCTGATACAACTTCCCTTTGGTGGGTGTGCGTGGTGTTTGCTTTTGTGTGAATTGAGGTGGGTTTTGGATGACCTCCGAGTTGCAGCTGGCCTGCCTGGTTCCCACTAATCCTGGCCCTGGGTATTATGATTCCGTCATTGTGGGAGTTTTAAATCAGCGCTTGTGATTTTAATATAATAAAGTTTATATTTTGTATCGCTACTCGCGTCTCTCTTAATTCCTGGCCTTCAATTGGTGGAACTTATCTGTGTGTCTTTTATTGGGAGTTATTTTCCCTGGCCTCCCACCAGGGTGGCGTAGTCAGGTAGAATTCAAGTGGTGATTTAACATTCCTCACCATATAGCCTCTGCCACACATGGATCATAAATAATTCATTTGTATCAAGATTGTACATTAGTCACACAGAAATAAAGTGGTATTTGCCGTTATTTCACAAAAGAAAAAGGACACCTACCTATTCAGTCGCATCTGTTTCTGTTTACTTGTACTCACAGGACAGTATGTTTACATCATATTCAGAAAGAATGATCATTTCTACAAATTTTCCACCAAAAATACAACCTGAAGAGCTTAAGCACTCTCTCCAGTGACAGTCACAGTCCCAATACAGTAATATTTTCAGTCAGAGAAGTTGCTTTATTTTATGACATATGCAGAGCTAAATATGGATATCACACAGTCCGGTATAAAGAGACGAGACGTACTGACAGATAAAAGAAATACACGATTGTGATAGCCTACATGATTTGTCTGATCTTTCCTTTACTTTTTAGTGAAGCATTATTTTGATAAAGAGACATCCACCCTTGCATTGCGTGTCCGTGCATTTTAGGGGCGAAGCAATGAAGGGACAGGACGTGTTTTGTTTGAGTTGATATCAAATATCAACAGCGAATCAAATGATTCAATTCAATTCAATTCAAATTTATTTGTATAGCGCTTTTCACAATACACATTGTTTCAAAGCAGCTTTACAGAAAGTGCATTTCATAGATGAACAGTATAAAAAATGTTAGAAAGACAATGTTAAAGAATAATGATCAAATTACTTATTGCAAGTTTAAGTCCTGGTTCTTTAAGGGGTCTTCATCTGTCCATATTAGCAAGGTAGACATCAGCTCAGAGCAATTCTTTGAGCTGCTGTTTTTCCTGACAAACTTGAAACATTCAGTAAATGTTCTACAACTTGACACTTTGTGATCGATTTCCTTTCCTGGCAAACTGTTCAGTGTCCAGGAAGTTGGCTCCTACTTTTATAGCACATTAATTTTCCCAAATGGCACTTTCCATTTTTCAGCCCTGCAGCATATTGTGAATAAGTTTTAAGACACCAGGCTACTTGTTCTGGGCATCGGGCCTCATCCAGCCCTGATTATGATGAAAGTGTTGATAAGGCTGGTAGTTTTTTCTTTGGCTCCTCTAATATTCCTCATACCCAACTAATCAGATTGGCACTTATTGTGGTTCCATTGGTCTTCTTGGCTTGAAGAAACCTGAAAAATCGGAGTGGCAGTCAATGCCCTGAGTTCTATTACTTGGACATTCTGATCTTCATGTTGATCAGGTTGGCACTAAATTAGGTTCGTTAGGCTTTATCTTCTTGCTGTAGTTGTTAATCAGATTGAGTCTGCAGGGAATTTCAGATCTTTTCTCTCAGGCTGAAGTGGATGGCATTGCTTCTCCTTTCTGCGATGCTTCCATCAGATATGGCTCTTTAAGTAGAACAGGTTTCTACCATTCGAGAACCCGTCTTTAATCAGCAGAGTCACAGAATGTGCTACAATTTACTTGATATTGCTGATCCTCTATAACAGTTATTTTGGAGACTGCTTTACAATGTTACTCATGTTTAAAGATGAGCTCTTTTGTCTATATTATTATTATTATTATTATTATTATTATTATTATTATTATTATTATTATTATTATTATTATATTAGCTTAATAAAGATACTCTTAGAATGCTTTTTTAAATCAGCTGAGTGACAGAATGTACTACACCTTATTGATTTGCCTCCCCTACAAAGGAGACTTCTGTGATTGACTGCTTTGGTCTGTCTGATTTGCAGTGTTACTCATGTTTAAAGATGTGCTCTCTTGTCTAATATGCGATCCTTTAATCTAAATAGCTGGCCTTGGCTTTGCCTGTCTTTATAGCCTGGAGCCTCATAGTGGCCTCCCTACAGTGCTAGCTAATGTAGCCAATAACACACTCACTGCAGGGGAAAGGACGCTTATACACACACATGCAGACACACTCACACACACACACATATGCACTGCAGGGGCCCGAGCTCGGAACAATACATCAAAGACAAAACCATCAGAGGCACAAGCACATGATGGATTTATCCAGGATAGAAGGGGGGGGGGGGGGGGGGGGTGGTCCTTCTTGTGTCGAAAAGAAGTCCTCAAGAGCTCATTTAGAATTTTTATGAAGAAGGGATTCATCGTATTATCGCAGACCCACATTAGATGAAGCCCCGTGTCTTAGAACACTCATAGAGTGATGAATGACATTACACACGAAAATGTTTTTCACTTTTATCCAGTGCTAACGTTTAAAAAATGAAAAGTCAGTGATCTTGCACATTTCAAATAACCACCAAGAGCCAAAACATAGCCAGGGTAAGTTTTTTAGTGTCCTCCAAACTGCTGAGTGTCCTTCAACCCCTTCTGTTTCTCATTTACTGGCAGGAAATAATAGAGCCATTAAAATACCTATTATAAGTGCACACGTCAAGGAAGTAGCAGAAGGAAATAGGATGGAGGAACGCTGATGCCTGATATAAATATGACAAGTGTGATTTAATAACAGCTGCTTCATGGGTTTTCAGAAACACTGGGGCACCTCTGCATGTATGGCACAGTGGGTGGGTGAATAGTAAACTGAATTGGATGTAAATTACCTGACCGAATAAGAAAGAAACAAAAAATTTTTTTTTTTTTTTTTAAATATGAGCAGAGTCACTTGGGTTGGGGATGTCCTTTTGCTTTTATATTTAGAAATGTAACAGAGTTCATGTGAATTAGCTTAAAACCACAATGTGTAAGCTTTGAGAGCTCACAGTAATGTAAGAATATGGCATATTTCCCATTTACGCAAAGAAATGTTCCATTTTTTCCAGGTCACATCCCAGGATTGCAATATCCAACTTTCCAACTCCTGCTTGAAGTGCAAAGCAAACAAAAATCTTACTACCACTACTGCTATAATGAGTATTGTTTTTGACAACAACAACAATAATAGTAATGGTCCCGATTTATATTAAGTGGCTTTAACTACTATGCACTAACATTCAGTGGTGGAAAGAGTACTGAAAAAGCATACTCAAGTAAAAGTACTGTTACTTGTCAAAAAATGTATTGCAAGTAGAGTAAAAGTACTTAAATACTACTCAAAGTAGGGGTAAAAAGTAGCCCTTGTAAAAGTACTCAAGAGTAGTGAGTAGTGAGTAGGCTATTATGAATGTTATTCCATCTTATACCCTGCAAATTAAAAATGTAGCTTACTCTTTTATGGATGATTCTCAGTAAGAACAACAAAAAAAAAAAAACATGAGATCAACAGTATTTCAATATTTCTCCAAGTTTTATTTTTGACTGCTAGCACTACAAATACAGCCATGTAATATTTGAGAAAGCAACCAATAATCTGTCTGTACAGGTTTTCTTGCGGTTAATTAAAAAAGGTTGCAAAGCGTTGTACATTAACAATTTTATGTTAAAAAAGCAGTTCTTTCTTTTCAAGACGCATTCATTGTAGCTACTGCTTTAATTTCAACGGATGTTTTCTCTGTTAAAAGAATAGGCTACACTTCAGAAATCAGAATCGAGTAACTTGACAACTTTCACCACTGATTATTTTTGCTTGTAATTAAAAACATAAACCTGATTTAAATATAAATCTGATGTTTTATGAAAGTTATTTGCTATATACATGGACTACAAATTTAAATCGCCATGTGAGAACACATTACATTAAAATATGCACTTGTAATGAGTGTAAAATCAACATTATAATTTTCACTCAAAATCTTTTCTTTATTATTAAAAACTCTGATTCTCTTATTTTGAATATATTTTTAGATTTTCATTGGATTGTCTTTTGATTGAATTATGCTGGTATGTATATTTTTGGAGTTTTATATATGATTTGTAATGAAGTGTACCGCCCCTTTAAGAAACACTTAACTTTGGACGCGTTCTCTCAGTTGATAAACTATGCTGAGATGAGGATGTATGTTGGCTCACGAAGCAATTTCACGATTTAAGTCATCATACAGTAACCAGCAACAACCCCCTTTCATAAAGCACATGCCTCTCACTCTAGGCTGGTCGCTACGGGAGTCACACGCGTGACGCATGGAGACTTAAGGCCAATTTATACTTCTGCGTCGAGTGCACGCAGAGGGTACGGCGTACCCTACGCATAGACGCGTTGGATACGCCGTACCCTACGCCGTACCCTGACGCGCACCTCTCCAAAAATGTAACAACGCGTCAATTCTACGCGGACCGCAAGCGCTGTGATTGGTCTGCCAGAACCCTTCCCTCAGGTCAATAAATAAATAAAAAATCTGCGATAGGAGTGTGTGTGTGTGTGTGTGTCCAGAAATTGGATGATAGTTCCTTACGTCTGCTATAACACAATATTTTGCAGTCCAGCGATTCTTTATGGTAGTAAATAAATACATAGATCCGCTGAGTATAGTTTATTTATTTTCTCATTAAAACCAAAGATGTTAATCAGTAATTGTATATCAAGAACAGGGACACATTAGGGTATATTTCGTGAATGAAGTCTCCGCAACAGCAATCGATTGCTCGAGCCACCGCTGCTGAAAACAGCGGCCACGAGCTCCGCATGATTTCACAAACACATTCCAGCGCCAGATCGCCTTATTTAACTTTACTAATCAACTAGAGATGCTTAATTTGCTTTAGATACAACAACTCAAGCTGCAAGAAAAGCCGCTCTATCACTGCTGCTGATACTCCGACATGAATGTACAGATGCTACACAACAAGCTGCTTCTTCTTCGGCTGTTCTCTTGATTACACCAACATGCCCGAGGACACTGCCTACTAGCGTCTGCATGTGTAACTGCACATTGACGCAGACAACAGCGCAGAAGTATAAATGCTCACGACAGCGTCGGCTACGCGCGTAGCCTACGGCGTACACTACGGCGTACACTCGACGCAGAAGTATAAATTGGCCTTTATTATTCGCCTTGGCCAATCACATTGACAGGACAAAAATAAACATAATGTAGCTGCAGGTTTAGGGAAAATAGTGCAGTAAAAGTACCGATACAGCACTTAAAATGTACTCAAGTAAAAGTACAAGTACACTGTTTTTTTAACTTAATAATGTACAATTCCTGAAAAAAACTACTCAATTACAGTAACGAGAGTATTTGTAATTTGTTACTTTACACTACTGCATTTACATTAATCATTTGAAACAATGCACTTATTGTGTATATGCATGTTTTTACATTGTACTTATATAAAAAAAAATACCTGCATGTAAATAATTTCTGCACTGTAAACCTTAACGCTCAAAATAATGAAGTGGTAGAGCCAACTCAAATTAAACAAATTAGTTCAAACAAATGAACTTGTATGAGTATTTAGAACTTTCTTTTTTTTTGGGTTCTCAAAACTGACAAATTTTAAGTAATCTGAATTGTTTCATTGTTGAGTTTTATGAACTTGTTTCTTTTAATTTAGACTAACTTAAATTTAAGCGAAACTGGGCTGGGATTACTATTTCCCAGCATGCTTTGCCATGACACTCAAAAGGGACAGTAAATGCCAAAATTAAGCGTTATACTATGTTTTGTGTGTGTGTGTGTGTGTGTGTGTGTGTGTGTGTGTGTGTGTGTGTGTGTGTGTGTGTGTGTGTGTGTGTGTGTGTGTGTGTGTGTGTGTGTGTGTGTGTGTGTGTGTGTGTGTGTGTGTGTGTGTGTGCAAGATTAACGTTAAGTGGCAGATTATGTAGTGTTTAATGTTTTGTTATGCTATAGTTTAGAAGAGTTTCTGTTATGTTGGGATCATGGTGACGAGTGGAGCATGCGCTTAGTTTGAGAACAGATATACAGTATGTTAAATGTATTATATTGCTGTCCTTGTTCAGAAAGTGCTATGCTGTGCTAATGCTACCAAAGCATTGCGTAACCAATTAGCAAAGTATCATTTATTGAATTAGCCTCTGCCTCAGACGTCATGCCCATGGAGCGTTGGCTGAACGTCTGATGCATATGGTACACTTATATGGAAACACTTCAGGAATTTCGAAGTCGTCATCTGATTGGTTGAATTCTACAGGATGTCCGCAAGACGTGTGTGTTGCGTTCTTTAACAGTCCACCTGGAAACAAATGCCGTGATGCCAAACTCCCTTGTGGAAGAAGAACACCGTCCTGTTTACAACTGCGACGATGAACGCTTGCCAGGATCAACTAAACACTGAAGTTTGCGGCTTCATTGTTGCAGTAAACTTGCACATCATTCTTGAATTAATAATTTATAGATGCACGGTCTATTATTGCAGGAACATCAAATTTACATTTTCACGCCCATAAACATGACGCGGAACAAAACGAACTGTGATTGGTCGCGTTATATGTCAGTCAAACGTTGCTTGACCAATGAAAGCTGCGATAGAGTCCTGCCCTTCTGCCGTCAGTTTGAATGTCTGGCTATGCGAGACTAGTTAAAGCTAGTTAAGTTTCCACTATAAAAAAATTGTAAATTACATGATATTTTTAAGTTAAATGTATGAATTAGCTTACTCAAATATTTCAAGTTCAGAGCAATTAAAATGTATGATTACAAAATAAATATCTGCAAGTTCTTCTTACTTAAACTTTAAAATTCTGAACTTAAAAAAATGTAGGCAACTGATTGCCTCATTTTTGTTTTTGAGTTTTGCCAACTAATTCAGGTTAACAGTGTGTAATTACATCTATAACTACACTGTTGACCCTTCCCCCACCCTTAAACCTACCCATACAACCAAACCCGTTCCTAACCTTACCCGTATCCCACCTCAATAGCAGAAAAAAGAAAGTGTTTTGCAATACAATATGAACACAATAAGTACAATGTACATATTGTTGATGTAAGTACAGTAGTTAAATCCACTTAATATAAAGTGGGACCATAGTAATTAATATCAACATCAATATATTAATATTATTATGGCTTTTTAAAAGATATTGCAATAATTTTTTTTTATGCTTGATCACAAAATTATTATGAATGAAAGGACTGCTCTTGTGAAATTTAAGTTACACCAACAAGTGTCTAACAAGTGGTGTGCAGCATCTATTTTTGGTTTGACCTCATAACTGTGGTCTTTATATAGTGCAGTTCTGTCCTCATTAAAAGCGCAAGCGCATAAACCCAATTCATTTCTGACAGCTTTTGTGTTCTCACACCATTGCAGCCAAATAATCAGTCTCTGACTGCATTCTGAATTTACCAGCAAATGTCACTGCAGCAACAAAATCCTATTTGAATATGCATCTATCTAGGGCATAACAAAATGAGATAGGAAACAACTGCGATTTTATGAAGGGTAACAAAAATATTTATCTGTCTTGTTTGCTAATAAGCTAAACTTTGCGCAGACCAGGGTGATGAATATATCATTGGCTATAGTCACAGGAGACTTGGTCTCATAAAACCCAACACGTCTTTGCCCATATAACAACCTGTTAACATTTTAAAATGAAATAATAAAGAAAAACAATGCTTTCAGCTTCTCCCCTTCTCTGTATCATTACATCACAAGCCCTGATTGGGGTTTGAGTTGCTATAGCAACCTTATTGTGAAAGGCAAGAGCATGTGGTTTGGAAACCGATGAGCCAGAGGTGGAATTAGAAGCCTTTCTTTAAAACAAATACTTTTTGAAAGTGTAAAAGTTTGTAATTTGATGTAAGTTAAATTTTTGTACAAGTTAATATGATTCTTTAGTGTCTAAATAAAAAGTTAGTAATATACTTTAATTAAAAATTTTCATTAGTATTGTAAGAAAACAGTAATTTTACCTGGTCAAAAACAGCTCTGTTTTCAGCAGCCATTTCAGTGCATGCGACTTTAAATGATAATGAGCTTTGCTCACCCCGCCTTTCTGTTCTGTGGGGCGTTCGACACAACACACGTGGAGTGTTACCTTGACAACAGTTGCGGGTATATTTTTGAGAAAGAATGGCAACGGGAGTCTCTGAAGACACATCTGTGCAACCTTATCAATTTGAACTAGAGTCGGACCCGGAACAAGATGACGGCCCCAACGAAGTTCGAACAGGACGTTTCTGAATGGTTGGTTAACGTAATGTCACTTTGATCTATCTTTGTATGTACTGGCAGGGTAGCGTAGTGAGATACGAATGCTATGTGTTTACTGATGTATACGTTAGTTCATTGTTACCACGTTAACTTTATCACCAGTGTACATGGTTTGTAATAACACAATAACCATAACGCGTTGTTCAATGGATTTTACTTGACCAAGATGGCGGCGCGAGTAGATCGCGAGGCTCAGCGTCTCTCCAGATTCTGCAATTTTGCGGTATTTGTCTTGTTCATCTCGGGTCTGTTCGTACAGAACAGTTGTGCCTTTACATCGTACACCCGTTGTGAGCTTTTGGATATTGGTTTGCGAATTTCCGACAGTTTTATGGACAATCTTCGACTCCTTCCTGAGATCGCTAGGACGCCCGAGGCTGTGCACTCTTCCCGGCCAGGTGGAAGTGCTAGAAGGAGGCGCCGTGATCGTAAACAAAGGCGAGGGAAGCGATATATAGCGAGGTATACGGGCTAAGCTAACCTTTACTCCTCATCAGCTCTCTTTACCCAGCATTTTCCTTGTGTTACATTCTGCCTCTTCCAGGCTATGTAAACAGCAAGGGAAGACCACACGGATTAGTTCAAATAAAGAAATATGTTTATTAAAGATAAAGAATGAACAAAGTAAATTAAATAAAGTCAGTATATGTATTAGGTTGAAAAATAAGAATGTATGTAACATGAGATATGAGGTGTCCTGCATAAGGAAACAAAACATCAAAACGGTGCTAGAGAGAAGGAGAAGCGGCAGCCCTCCTTCAACCAGGTCTGAGCGATCTTTTAAAGCCCAAGATACTTGAAGCAATCACCCGCGATCCTGGAAGCAATCAAGCGTAACACCCCACACCTGTGTCACCTGTAGGGGAGACGCAATGAACAAGAAAACAGGCAAGAGCAAAGGGGAGGAGCCCAGCAGATCCGTGACACTTGCTAATGTACGATCGCTAGTGAACAAAATGGAGGCGATTCGACTCAGCATCACACACAGTAAGAAACTTTTGAACTGTAACGTCCTAATCTTCAAACCTGGTTAAACAGCGGAATACCGGACACCGCTATTGAGCTAGCGGGACGCCACACATTCCGGGCAGATAGAACATTAGATGGCTCCGGGAAGACCAGAGGTGGTGGATTGTGCATTTACATTAACAAAGCTTGGTGCACAAACTCTGCTATTGTTGGGAGTCATTGTTCAGCTAACCTTGAGTTTCTCATGGTTAAATGTAGACCGTTTTATCTACCGCGGGAGTTCACTTCCACCATTATCACGGCAGCCTATATTCCCCCCGATGCTGATGCCAAGCTTGCTATGAAAGAACTTCATGCAGCCATCAGTAAACAACAGACTGATCACCCGGAAGCTGCGTTTATTGTTGCAGGTGACTTTAATCACTCAAAAATAAAGTCAGTGCTACCCAAGTTTCACCAGCATGTTTCCTGCCACACCAGAGGAAACAAAACCTTAGATCATGTTTACACAAACATGGCAGGAGCTTACATTGCAACACCCCTCCCCCACCTGGGACAGTCAGTCCACCAGACTCCACACTCCAGGAAAGGTTTCTAAACACAGACTGGAGTATGTTTGCTTCTCAAGCCACCAGTGGCGCTCACACGGACATTGATTCCTACACCTCCTCTGTATTGGACCATATCAATACCACCATTGACAGTGTTACAACCCAGAAACAGATCACCACATACCCAAATCAGAAGCCTTGGGTGAACAGGGAAGTGCGACTCCTGCTGAAGTCACGCAATACTGCCTACTTTTCCAACTCTGACCCTCGACGCATGTGGCAGGGCATTCAGGCCATCAGTGATTACAAACCCACCCGGTCCACCCCGCAGCCACTGATGTCAACTTCCTGAACGAGCTAAATTACTTTTATGCTCGTTTTGAAAAAGACAACAGAGAAACTGCCACCAAGCTCAAACCCTCAGATGACCACCCACCAATCACACTTTCCTCCACAGATGTCTGCAAGGCACTGAGCCGGATCAGCGCGCACAAGGCTGCTGGACCAGACAACATCCCTGGTCGTGTTCTCAGGGCATGTGCGGAGCAGCTCGCTGGGGTTTTTACAGACATTTTCAACCTGTCTCTTGCCCAAGCAGCTGTACCAACATGCTTTAAACGCACTTCCATTGTGCCAGTGCCGAAAAGCTCTAGCCCGAGGTGCCCTAATGACTACCGCCCTGTAGCACTCACACCCATTGTTATGAAGTGCTTTGAGCGGCTGGTCCTGGAACACCTAAAAGACTCTACCATCCACATTGGACTCACACCAGTTTGCCTACCGCAACAATAGGAACACTTATGCACGCATGCTGTTTGTTGACTTCAGCTCAGCATTCAACACTGTCATCCCAATCCAAGTTAATAGCCAAACTTGGAGACCTGGGCATCAACACTTCAATGTGTAACTGGATTTTGGATTTCCTAACTGACAGACCACAGAATGTTCGATCAGGATCCACCTGCTCCACGTCCATCACACTCAACACTGGTGTACCACAGGGCTGTGTACCACAGGGCTCATCAGCAACAACGATAAGACTGCCTACAGGGAAGAGATCCAGCACCTGGCCACATGGTGCGCTGATAATAACCTGCTCCTCAACCCCACCAAAACGAAGGAGCTCATCGTGGACTTCAGGAAAGAGTCAAGAGGCACACACGACACCATCCACATCAATGGAATGGCCGTTGAGCGTGTCTCCAGTTTCAAGTTCCTAGGGGTCCACATCTCAGCGGACATGTCGTGGACGACCAACACCTCCAGCCTGGTCAAGAAGGCTCACCAGCGCCTCTTCTTCCTGAGGACACTGAGGAAGAATCAGCTCTCCTCGGCTATCCTGGTGAACTTCTACCGCTGCGCAATAGAAAGCATCCTGACCAACTGTGTCGCAGTATGGTATGGGAGCTGCTCTGTTGCGGAGCGCAAGGCACTGCAGCGGGTGGTGAAAACTGCCCAGCGCATCACAGGGACTCCACTACCTGCCATCGAGCACATCCAGAGGAAACGCTGTCTGCATCGAGCTCACAGCATCCTCAAGGACTCCTCTCACCCAGCCCACAGACTGTTTTCTCTCCTGCCCTCCGGCAGGCGTTTCAGGCGCCTCCGGACCAGGACCAGCAGACTTAAGAACAGTTTTTTCCCCAGAGCTGTCTCTTTATTGAACTCAAACCCCCGTTGATCCACTCCCTCATAAACTGCTAACTCTCCTACCTCACATCTGCCTTCACTTTGTTATTTGCACTACCGACTGTTTATTCAGTAACAACTGTTTACTTATGCATTTTGCACCACCATATCTTAACTGGATTATGCTCATTTGCACTGCCGACTGTATTTATAGTACCAACTGTTTACATTTGCATTTTTCACCGTACTTCTAACTGTAATATGCAACCACTTTCCACTACACTTTTACATTTTTTTTCGGATAGCTCTGTCCATAATTTATTGCACTACCCTAATCCACTGCTATATTCCTCATATTAGCCTAACATATTATTGTATACCTCTATCTGTAAATTCTGTTTAAAATAATAGCCATCTCTATATTATATTCATAGTACATATTCACCTGTAAATTCTGTTTAAAGTAATAGCCATCTCTATATTATATTCACTGTACATATTCACCTGTAAATTCAGTTCTGTTTATAGTAATAACCGTCTCTCTATTTATACATATTTATATATATTCAGTACATTTCCATGTCCTGCACTTACGCAACCACTGTATATCCTGCACTTGCTGCTATTGCACTTCTGGTTAGACCTAAACTGCATTTCGTTGCCTTGTACCTGTACTTGTGTAATGACAATAAAGTTGAATCTAATCTAATCTAATCTAATCTAATTATAAACGTGGGATTATGAATTATATTGAGAATGTCATCATACATAGAAAGCATGCCATTATAAAGCAGTCTGCTGAGAAATGATTTGCGCAAACATGAAAGCATTGACGTTGAATATTCCCTTCGAAAACAAAACTCAGCCACTGCGTCTTCAGCGGTTCGGATTTAGGAACATCAAATGACTGCTGTGTTCGTTATTACGCCCAAGAACAGAACACCACAATCGCTTAGACGCCATTCTGCTCCCGCGTATCAACAATGGCGGACTATGATGACAGCTCGCTCAGGGCGGGTCTGTGTTGAAACGCTGCTGTCAATTAACAATCGTGGGAGGGGCGTCAGGGACGTCACACGGTCAGACGGCTCGATTTGAGACAGGGGAAAACATATGGAGATTTAAAAAAAGTTCATAATGAGATCGTAAAACTGAGCGGTTTAGTCCAAATTTTCCAAACTTTATCGCTTTATATGATGAACAGATTGAATTTAGACTTTTATTTACATATAAACATTCATCAACACACACATCAGTTGTGGAAAATGTTTGAGCTTTATCAAGAACCAATAAAGTTCATTTGTTTATGCTTCAGCAAGAACCAATGAGGTTCATTCTCATGTTATGCAGCACGTTTGAGTTTCAGCTGGAACCAATGAGGTTTGTTCTCGTGCTTCAAGTATGTTTGGTTGAGCTTCTGTTTATGTTCACTGATCAATGTTTATATGTGAATAAAATAATAAATTAAATCTGCTCATCATATAAAACGATCAAGTCATTTCAGATAATTTGGACTAAACCGCTCCATTCATATGGATTAATTTTAGAATCTGTTTATGAACTTTTTAAGGCATCAAACATTTAACATTAGCTAATGCAATAGAGCAAATGACAAAAAGCAGTACTTTTAGAATCTTTGTTAATGTCAATTTCCACATATACAAAGACATTTTAAACATTTCAAGTAGGCTAGTTAATATATTATGAATGAACATGAATCAAAAATGAACAACAGTAAGTTAACATAAACCTAGATTAATAAATGCTGTAAAACAAAAGTCCATGTTAGTTCATGAAACCCAATTCACTAACTGATGTCAACAAATTGAACCTAATTGTATAGAGTTACCTTCCACTCTTATTTTCTCAGAGTGACTTCTCTCACAAAACAGTTCAATTCAAACACACTTTAAAATGCTTTGAGGCACAAAACAAATTTTGCGTCTACAAATATGAGGAAGTAGTTAAGTCAGTGTAGAAGTATTTGGAAATGTTTGAGTGCTTTTGTTGTTGCACTTCCATTGAAGTCTTGCCAACTGCAGCGTCTGCAAACAGTTCGCATTACAATACCACTTTGTTTCTTCTTTTTTTTTTATGATGCTTGAAAATCTGAAGAAATCTGTGTTATTTGTTTTGCTTATGCATTCAGCTTATCTCTAATTTAGACGGCTTTTCATTTCATTCTTTTCCCATGTGGATACACTATCTGCTTTCAAGGTAAAGTGCATTATTAAAACAGCTGCTAGTTGAGGTAATCTTCGTTGAGTAGTGTCAGATGCTGGGATTTCTTTGGGATGTCACAAGGGAGTATATACTTAAGCAGTGGTGGCTTTGCATTGTCAAACATTGGTACTGCAACAAGGCAAAAGGTCAAACACTGACTTTCTATTTCTAGACTTTCTTTCTTGCCTCAGCATATTGGTTAAACATACATACGCACTCTGCTCTTTCTGATACATAATAGCTTTTTAAAGGGCTAAAAACAAATCTGTATGACTATGTGCACAAACTGGCATGCTCATGTGTGTGCCCTGACTGAATGAAGGCATCAGCATTTTATGAATGGGCTCTAATGGAAAGTGTGTGTCCCACTGGGACCTATCTGCCATCCAACTGCGAGAGCTGCTCCGATTTGACCGGAGATCTCCACACCAGCTGCCATGACCTAAAGAGGGGGTGAAGTCCCCAAATGTTATGTGGAAAAATATGCTGTTTATTTCAAGGAGAAGCTTTCTTTTCCATTTTGCAGTTGAATGGCTTTAAATTGCCACAGTTTTCCCTATTCATAGAGAAAATAAATTGCTTGGCAAAAATGTTGTAAGACAGCTGGGCCGCACTCTCCATATATTGTTGGGTGTTGTGCTTCAAAAACAGGAAAATCATATTTAAGCATCACTTGTAAAGAGTGCATTCAGATTCATGCTCTCAGTCCTTAACACAATAGCAATGCCTCAATGAAGAAACCCTGTATCTCTGCATCCGTCTACCTCATACTGCGTATTATTTATTAGAGAGAGAGAGAGAGAGAGACAGACAGAGAGAGAGAGAGAGAGACAGAGAGAACGAGGTGCAACAAGACAAAAAGTGAGTAGTTCCTATAGGCAGACATGCCATGGCTGCCTCTACTTGGCAACAAAAGAAGAAAGCAGAAAGCATGAGAAAAGGAAAAAGTATGCACCAAAAAGAAGCGAGAGGGTACAGACGGAAACGGAGAGGAAATGCAATAGCATTCACACTGTAATGTGAAAAACAGGAGGGGGTGTTTGATATTATCAGTTCTGAGGCACCGTAGATCATCTCCAAAATCGAATTATCCCCTAAAGGAAAACACGACAGACAGAATATAGAGGGGGCAGGATGTTGAACTGCAGGGAGGGAGAGAAAAGGAGGGAGACGCTAAATCAGACTCCATTTTCCACTTTTTCATTTTAGTAATCGCACACGCTCTCCCGGAATGGCTTCATCCCACATCTCACAACTCCATTACTGCGGCAACGGAGAGCTTTTGTGTGCCGGTAACAGAAAACGACTGGGACAGTTAGGGAGGGGTCTGGAAGCAAAGGTATTCAGGGGTTTTAGTAAAGACAGCAGTAGTGCTGAGGGGGAGAGAATAAAAGAATATCAGAAAGAAAATAGAAAATGGTGAAAGAAAAAGATTCCTTACATGTAACTAGCACTCTGGCCTTATAACACGCAAGTAACCGAAGAAGATGACAGAATACCTGACACAACATGGTCAGTCATTTCTTTAGCAATCCTTGAACTTCACAAAGCAACTACGAGAAATATGTGTACAATTAATATAAACAATCTTAGACGTAACATTTACTCTTGTCATAACTGTAAAATCATGCTTAGAAATTCAAAGAACAGCAAAGGTAAACTCCTCAATTCTGATATCTATACAGCCTTAAGTCTGGGAAAAGATAAATGCTTTTACACCATGAAAGAGTCTAAAATGAGTTAACGTTTGTGTGCTGGGTAACAATCTTGCAGTGGGCGCTTGGCTTTAGCCAAGCTGCATATCGAGATATACAGTAGGTTTCAGCACCACGGACAGTGTGGATTTCAGCACCACGGATGGTGCAATAACCACTGATGCGAGTCAGGATTTCAGCACCATGGACAGCGCAGGCACATCAGCCAACAGAGATTTCAGCACCATGGACAGAGCAGTCAGCTCTGTGGGTATGTACACTACCTGTAAGAGTTAAAACTAATTATGGTGTACAGTGCAGCTAAACTAAAAGTGTGTTTCAGTATTATAGACAGTGATGTATACCTGTTCACTTGTGTTTATTTGTGAATGCAAGAAAAAAGGAATCGAAGACCAGAAGAAGTGATCAAATTCTCCTGAAAATAGAGTATAAAAAGCTTGAAATGAGCTCTAGGAAGTAACATACAACCCTTTAAATGTCATCTATTCTCATTTTCTTGCTCACTTCAAGTTTAAAGGCAGTAATACTATTTGAAATATATTCTTACAAGAAGAAATTCACTATTTAGTCAGAGCCCCCCTTTCCAAAACGGAGCATTTTGTATTTGTAGGCCTAAAGAGCCGCTGATAGAGACTGAAACCTGCTGTGTGAGGTATGCAGTTTTGAGGCTGCTCATTGTCACTCCATCTGTAGTGCAGTGGGGGTTAACTGCGGTCCACTGAATAGCCAATTTGTATGTTTCAAGTTGCAATTCAAATTTAAAAAAATAACAGAAAATGACAGTAACCTATGGTTTTCTGCTTTTTTTTGATTGTGCGCTCTTGTTTTCTTAGGGGGGTGATATTGTTATCCTGCTGGGTGAATATCTCAACCAGCGCTGGCATCTCTTTCCATCTTTTCTTAGCCATAGAAGATTTATCACTTTTGCTACCTCTAACTTCCTCACTTTGCTTTTACACTTTTACAGTTTTGTCACCATCCTGTTTAGTTTTGTTCATGGACTTTCAGTTTGTTTTCATTTGTCACATGTTTCTTTGTTCAGTTTTCTGTCACTCGTCTGTCCCCTAGTTCAGATGTGTCAGCTGTGTGTAATCTATTTCCCTCGTTAGTGTTGCTACTTTAGTTCTTCCCTTTTCAGTCCGGTCACCGTTATGTTAAGTTGTGTTATGCTGTTGCCTGTCTGCTTACCTTGAGGTTATTTGTAATTAAACTACATTTTGAACATGATTCATCTGTATTCGTCTTCCTGCCTGCACAGTTTATGTCCAATATGTCCCTTTATGTCCCTTTTTTTGACATATAGCTACACATGTGCAACATCTTAGGCATATTCAAATATATCAATGTAAATAATAAAAATAATATGCATGCATACATATAAATACACTGGGTTTAGAAAATAATGACTCCACTCAGTACAAGGACAGGTGCAAACACTATTTCAATAACATAACCACATAAACAGACTTATAAAGAATCAAAACAAATATTGAAATATCAAGAAGTGGAAATATTACATATGCAATACAATACAATACGTACCGATGAATTGGGATCCCTTTGGAAAACGCCATAGTTACTACCACTTCCAGCGCCCAGCGATGAGCCCCTCAGACACCGATCTGATGCGGGCGGGGAAATTCATGCAGGGAGAGTCAAAGCTGCTATCCCGCAAGACCCACTCAGCTGACTGTATTGGATAACGCTGGGAAAGTGTGCCTGTGAAGGCCGCTGCGGAAGCCACATCATGCCCAGAGGGAGTTAACATGTGGAAAATACACGTATGGGCTGGCCGTGGGCAGCAAAACATACGGAAGTCCCAGGGGTGGCCCCGCCCAATTAGAGGAGGGGGACAACACCTTCCTGAGACGGCAGAGGAGACTCTGCCGAGGGAAAGACACGGGCTCGCCGTAGGGAGCCGTACCGTGGAAGAATACACATATGGGACCGCCATGGGGGTCACAACATATGGAACCCAGCCTAACACAAGTTCCACCAATGCATACGAGTGTTAGACCTGGCGTCGAACGCTCCGCCACGTCCGACTGCCGCGGATTGCGGAGGACTCAACAGGGTTCGCCGTTCTGAGGAACTCGACTCGAGCAGATAAGCGCACGTATCCGTACCATGAGGGAGGGAATGGAGCAGCATGCCGACACTAGAACGGGCACTTCAGTGTTACTGACTATGGGAAGTGAGCACACAGGAAGATACCGGCTCTACACGGAGGCTATAAAATCTAGCGAACGTGTTAGGTGTCGCCCAGCCGCAGCTCTACAAATATCTGTCAGCGAGGCGCCACGAGCCAGCACCCAGGAAGAAGCAACCCCCCTAGTGGAGTGGGCTCTTAACCCGAGCGGGCAAGGCACGTCTTGGGATTCATACGCCAAGACGATGGCATCCACTATCCAGTGGGCCATCCTCTGCTTGGAGACAGCCTTACCTTCTGCTGTCCTCCGTAACAGACGAAGAGCTGCTCTGAGGTCCTGAAGCTTTGCGTTCTGTCCATGTAAGTCCGGAGAGCACGGACGGGACAGAGAAAAGCTAGGGCTGGGTCTGCCTCCTCCGAAGGCAGCGATTCCAGGCACGATTCGTTGACCGAAAATGCCTGCAGGTCCCCTACTCTCTTGATGGAGGCCAACGCAGTCAGGAGTATTGTCTTTAACGACAAGATTTTTAACTCTGCTGACTGCAAAGGCTCAAAGGGCGCCCTCTGCAGTGCAGTTAGCACCAGAGACAAGTCCCAAGAGGGTATAGAGGGAGGGCCAGGCGGATTTAGTCTCCTCGCCCCCCTCAGGAACCTGACAATTAGATCGTGCTTACCTAAAATTTTTCATCTACTAGATCATGATTAGTGGCGTTAGCGGCAACATAGACTTTGAGGGTGGAGGGAGACAGCCTTCGCTCCAACCCATCTTGTAGAAAGTAAAGCACAGACCTGATCGAACATCTTCGGGGGTCTTCTCAGCGAGAAGAGCACCAATCGACGAACAGCTTCCACTTCAACGCATAGAGGCGCCTCGTAGAGGGGGCTCTAGCGGAAGCGATGGTGTCAACTACCGCATGCGGTAGGTCACCTAGAACCTCCGCGTCCCGTCCAGGGACCAGAAATGGAGTTTCCAGAGGTCCGGACGCGGGTGCCATAGGGTGCCCCGTCTCTGAGTCAGGAGGTCCTTCCTCAGAGGAATAAGCCAAGGTCGTCCTCCCTGACCTTGAACAGTGTTTGTGCAAGAAGGCTCACTGGGGGAAACGCATATTTGTGTCGAGGGAGAATCGAGACATGAAAGTACGCGTCCTTCAGGTCGGTCGCTGCAAACCAATCTTGGGGACAGATGCACCTAAAGATGCGTTTCTGTGTTAGCATTCTGAACAGCAGCCTGTGAAGGGACCGGTTCAAGAATCGCAGATCCAAGATCGGCCGTAACCCGCCGCCTTTCTTGGGTACAATGAAGTACGGGCTGTAGAACCCGGACCTAATATCGGCTCTATCGCGTCCTTCGCCAGTAGCCCTGAGCACTGGGGCGTTCGCCTCCACTACTGTCATGAAGTGAACGCTCCTGAACTTGGGGGGACGCCGGGCGAACTGAATCGCATAGCCGAGTCTGATGGTACGGAGGAGCCACCGAGACGGGCTGGGAAGCGCTAGCCAGGCTCCCAGACTCCGAACCAGGGGGATCAACGGCACCACAGACGTACCCGCAGCGGGGCAGCGAGGCGGAACGCTGGGATCCGGCTCGGACGGCATGGGAGCGGCCCGAAGCGGGATCTGAGTGTGCTGTGCAACACTTACCTGCATCCGCGGAAGGGACGTGCAAGTGTGGGGAGGCCGCTTGAGTGCGTCCCCACAGCCGGCGTCCCCTGCTGGCGAAGGGAGAGGTACCTGAGGTTGGCGAGGCATGGGAGCATCGACCACCGCCAAGCGCACTCTCTTGGCACCCAGAGATATTGGAAACTGCTCTTTTACTGAAGT
This sequence comes from Romanogobio albipinnatus, assembly GCA_023566225.1. Lineage (NCBI taxonomy): Eukaryota > Metazoa > Chordata > Actinopteri > Cypriniformes > Gobionidae > Romanogobio > Romanogobio albipinnatus. The sequence continues at coordinate 20,321,007 of CM042241.1, forward strand.
TTCTGGCGCTGGGGCCAGCGGTGGAACAGAATGTAAACTGAAACAAAAGATTCTCCCCCGGCCCTCCTCCGGGGGAGGGAGTGGTGCTGCAGCCATCTCTCGAAGAGCAGTTTCCTCCATCTCTGGGCGGCCTGTCTCAGGGTCACTTGCGACGACGCTTGCCACCTGGCTTGGCAGCGGCCTGAGCGGGCTGGACATCCTTCCCACGGCCGGCCCCACGCCGTCGGCTGGGTGATGGCTGCTGCGGTGCCTTAGTGGGGGCGGAGGCGGCGGGCAGGATGTGCTTGATGGTCTCCGTCTGCTTCTGGGCGGCCGAGAACTGCTGGGCAAAGCTCTCGACCGCGTCGCCGAACAACCCGGCCGATGAAATGGGGGAGTCCAGGAACTGATACTTGTTGGTCTCCCTCATGTCGGCCAGGTTGAGCCAGAGATGACGCTCCTGGACCACAAGCGTGGACGTCGCCTGACTGATGGAGGTCCGTCGCCGTCCGGAGCTCCCGGAGGAGCTCTGGGTCAGGCCTACCCTCGTGCATGTCCATGAGTGCCTGGGCCTGGTGGACCTGAAGCAACGCCATGGCATGCAAGGCAGACGAAGCCTGTCCGCAAGCCTTGTAAGCCTTCCCAGTCAGACAGGAGGAGAACTTACAGGCTCGGGACGGGAGACGCGGGTCACCACACCAGTTAGAGGCGGTCGCCAGACACAGTTGCATCGCGACGGCGCGCTCCACTGGCGGGATCCCCGCGTACCCCTTGGCTGGTCCGCCATCAAGGGTAGTGAGGGGGGAGGAGTCACTTGGCCGGTTTCTGGCAGAAAAAGGTCCCATCTACGACCTTGTGAGCTTCTCATGCACCTCCGGGATGAATGGAGGTAGCCCAGCCGAACCCTCATCCTCCGAAGACTGAAACTCCCCTTCCGATGCAGCGATCGACATCTGCTCATCTGCCGGAGCTCCGAAAGTCACCGCTGGCCGCCCGTGGGAGGGACCAGCGACTTCTCCTGAGAGCTCTACCGATTGCGGAACTGAGGGAATAGGGGTCTGCGGAGATTGACTCGGCGGGTGTGCCCTAAACGTAATTAGGGTTAGGAAGAGCACTAGATCGTGGGATGGGTAAGGGGACTCCGCCTTAGTCTCGATCTTAGTTCCAAGATAGTCATGTTCCCGCAGTGGGAACACGAACTATCCACAAACGCCGCCTCAGAGTGCTGTTTGCCCAAACACGTGAGACAGTGATTGTGACCGTCAGCAGGCACCAGGGACAACCTCATCCAGAAACGCACGGGTGGAATGACATCTTAAAAAAGACGCCGCGTCACCTGTGTACTCTTTTTGTGAGGAAACGCTCTTGTGCTGAAGCACGGGAAAACGTGACAGCGCACAGGGTTTAGTGCAGCCCGTGCCTGTACTCAATGGAAAACGCCCTCACGAACCAACAGGTTGCTGTGAAAACAGCAGTTTTCTCTTTAAAGAGCAGCAGTGAGCACCGCGATCCCGCTGAAGTGTGCCGTCTCTCCAACACGCATTGATCCACGATCGCCGGTCTTCTCTATAACTCTAACTTTTCTGATAGCAGCTGAAAACTCAATGATGAGATTCTAGTCCTCTTCATACGCCGTTCGGCTCCGAAGTGAATGACAGCGTGCATTCGCTCTCGCTTCCTGTTTATACCCACGGGGTGGAGCGCGAGATGCAAATCTCGCACGCCAATGGTTCATTGGCCGGTTCTATATAGCTCGAAGCTGATAGGGGCTCCCAGAAGTGATCCCAATTCGTTGGTACGTCCGACGTACGTCAAACGTGACCGACTGAAAGGGACCCACGGCATAGTTGTGACATATCTTCGAAACTCTATAAATGCTATTTCTCTCAAACTTAAAATGTAACTAATTTTCAACGCTTTGTATTGTTACAGTGTTGGTAGTATATATAAGTGAACAACGTTTTCTCATTCTGGACTGAGAAATCAACATTTATTTGTCAGTGGAAGCCCTGGAATTATGTCAAAAGCATTGACATAATTTTTCCTCACATCTCATGTTTTTTCCCTTTAGGGCCTCAATACCATTATGACTAAAAGTTTGGTATTTCGTTCTAAAGCAAGGCGGTATTTGACTCTGGTAAGTGTATCAAAGCAGCAACCTCCCGGTCGCTCTCTTGAAACCAACACGGAAGTGACTTAAACTGTAATTCATCGACTGGCTGCTATAAAGCTCCAAAAGGGAGTCAATCCCTTAGACCCCCATGTTAAAATGCCCAACTTTACAGCAGAAAATATTTTTTACAGCCTGGTACAAAAGTGGTTTTGGTCTATATAACTAATTTTGCCCTTCATGACAACTGTGAGGTTGGTGATTATTTTATATATGATGAGTTTGGTATATAATATATCCTTAAAGTTAATCATATTTAAGGGCATGGACACTTGAGTGACAGGTGGATTACTGCTGCTGTCACTACTAGCCGTTTGTCCACCCACGTCCTGCCTCTTTGCCCATTTTTGATTAACCGGGAGTAATGTGCGGTAACACGCTGGCAAGATGACGACAGCCAGCTCCACCCACTTTGGCCTTCAAAAATGCTCTTCAGAAACGGACATGCTACGTCCATTGTTTTTTACAGTTTATGAGTGTATCCAGACTGGATAGACAGCAACATGTCCAGTGCATTGTGGGTGTTGAAGTTTTCTACTGAGACAACAGCCTTTTTTTCTACGTTCTCTAGTCAGGTAGCACCAATTAAAAAAAAAAAAAAAAATCTCATTAATGCTGAAAATGTTCAACAGATTTTTGTTGACTGGACTTTCAAAAATAAGCCTAGCCTGATAAAAAAATAAATGTAAAAAAATTTAAAAAAATTGTGACAAATTGGACTTATTGGAGATTTTGGGAACTGAGATGGTCATTTTTTTTCTCTTGGTGGGTCTTCGCATTACTAGTGAGAACTGACTTGATAGTAGATTAGGGAATATGGGTTGGTTCTGCTCCAGATGTGTGTATGTGCGTGTGCATGAGAGAGAGAGAGAGAGAGAGAGAGAGAGAGAGAGAGAGAGAGAGAGAGAGAGAGAGAGAGAGAGAGAGAGAGAGAGAGAGAGAGAGAGAGAGAGAGAGAGAGAGAGAGAGAGAGATGAATGGGACGGTGCCAGGCTGCAGTCCCAGGGTGGCCTTGGATCAATCTGCTTATCTGCGGGCTGCCAGCAAAGCCAATGATTAATACAACCCCATCAGTGAGGACACTCTTATTTATTACTGCACGAGACACAGCAGAGCATAGAACATAAAGACACAGTGCACAAAGACACAGACTAACTACAACGTGTAGATGCAGGGGACACAGAGTCGCTGTTGCCAAACATAGAGGCAATAAGACACTACCATAAAGCAAAGAAACACAGCATGCTTAGAGGGATAGAGGGAGGGATAGAGAAACTGCAACAGAAAAGAATAGTCAGAGATGTTGCCTTAAAGTGAACATTTCTGTAATGTAATGTAATGTTTATTATTTCTGAGTGAAACATGACATTTAACTAGAAAAAAAGTAGGATAAGACTTGATTATATCCATCAGGAGTTGATTGGATTGTGAAGTGTTTTTTTTTTATCATAGACATTTTTTAAAAGATGGACAATGTACCTTCACTCTCTTCAACTGACGTAAGTGAAGCCGCCAGTGTTCAAATATACACTCTAAAAAAAAAGGTTGGCACCAAAAATGGTTCTTCGTCGTAATCATAGGGGAACCACTTTTGGTGCTATATAGCACCATATCTTAACATGTTCTGTATATGGTAGCGGTGCTATATAGCACCTTAGTTAGCAGTGCTATATAGCACCTTAGTCAAAGAACCGGTGAAGAACCTTTGAAGAACCGCTGAAGAACCACTGAAACACCAAAATTGGTGCAATATAGCACTTAAAAAGGTTCCCCTATGATTATGAGCCAAGAACCATTTTTGGTGCCATATAGAACCTTTTTTTTTTTTAGAGTGTACAGCTGACATCTTGGAGCCTGAGTCTGCGCAATAGTGAGCACGAAGTGGAGCGATATCAAGGTCCCGGCCACACTCCCACCTAATAAATCACACGCCGCTGAACTTTTTGTGAAATGAACAGTTATGGAAATTAAAGTTAAAGCTCCAATCTCCTCCCGAAGTTCCCAAAAAATGTCCTTTGGTGCCTTAGTGACTACTTTGCTCAGAGAAGCTGTCAATCATTACGTCACATCCCTGTTTTTATTGCGTCAAATAACTAACATCAGCATGATGAAAACTGCCTAAAATGACAGAAACCATTTTTGGAAAAAAACATTTTGAAGTGTAATTTTATTGTTTAGTGTGTCTCATGTCCCTTTAGATTACATGGAGAGGGCAGGGTTTATGACCTATACAGGATTGAGACGCTTTGGCTTCACTTTTGAGCCAAAGCTGATTGTAAAGTACTCCTCCTTGGAAATCCACCAACACTCACTTTTAAGGAGTAAAACCCACATTTTGACCAAGAAGGTTAAGACTGAAGATCAAGTTCACCCTGTTTCACAAAATAGATACGAAAATATATTGAATGTTTATTGTATAACCAATTGTTCTTACTTCTTTTGAACATCCCAAGATAAGATTATCCAAACTACAAAGGTTGTAGTTCAGAACTCGTCGCACTAAATGCAAAATTGTGGTCTCCGTTAAGTAGAGAACAAACTCCTTTACTAAAAAACACTCCATCTTCAACTTCCAAATCGTCCGACATCGTTGTTTAACCTTTTTTTTTTTTTTTTTTGCTAAAGGATGTTTGTATTAGTCTTCGAACGAGTGCTTTGAACACACGGGGGCGGTACTACCGCCTATGTCTAGTGTGACCTTTCCGACGTGAATGCGCAATCCGTGACATGTCACTGAGCAGCTCAAGATGAGTAATTTAGGTAACAAAGTATATACATTTTTGGGGAAAATTACCAATCGTTTCACTAGATTAGACCCTATTCCTCATCTGGGATCGCGCAAAGCCTCTGAAGCCCTTTGAAACTGCATTGATTTGGACCTTCAACATTGGTTGCCATGGAAGTCTATGATGTGGAGAAAAATCCTGGAATGTTTTCCTCAATAATTTCTTTTCAGCTGAAGAAAGAAAGACATGAACATCTTGGATGAGATGGGGGTGAGTAAAATATCAGGACATTTTCATTTTGAAGTGAACTAATCCTTTAAAGTCTTTATGTATAATGCATTATAAAAGTTTTTGGACCCACTTTATATTAGGTGGCCTTAACTACTATGTACTAACATTTAAATTAATCATTTGATACAATGCACTTATTGTGTACACACATGTTTTTACATTGTACTTAAATTTGTTTTAAATACCTGCATGTAATTACATCTGTAATTAATTTCTGTAGTTACATTTATAAGCACACTGCTGACCCTTCCTTTACACCTAACCCTACCAACACTCCAACACAACTTTACCAATATCCCACCTCAATATCAGCAAAAGTGTTGCAATACAATATAAACACAATAAGTACCTTGTACTTAATTTTGATGTAAGTACATAGTAATTAAGGCCACCTAATATAAAGTGGGACCAAGTATTTTAATGCATTATAATACTATAATATTTTAATGCATTATAATACATAATTATACCTTGTAATGCATCATATAATGCATTGTATGATCTCATGAATAATTGTAACCACAGTTATAATACATTATAATAGATCTTTAGAAAGAATGCATTAAAACACGACAACCAATTTCAGATGTAACAAGGAATCTGTGAATATTATAATGCCTTTAAACTTTGGTTACAATTAATTATGAAAAGATATAATGCATTGTAATGTACATTATGACTACCTTTATAATGTATTATAGATAAAGGCTTTAAGTAAAGTACCACAGAAATCTTTTGTAACATTATAAATGCCTTTACTTTGAATGTTTGTGTAGACACTGTAAAGATCAAATGAGCACATGGCATTTCCTAAAACTGTATACCACATACCGTCATACCATCTACTCCTAATTATTGCTATAATATGTCATCTTTTTAAATTTTTATTAACATTCATCTGCAATAAATTACTGTGTAAACTAGGTGACGTCGTCATCTGAAGAAACAAACATCCTTTTATCTTTGTAATAACATGCAATGATAAAACAGGAATATGCATTAGCAAATTCATTACAGAGCAGATGAAAGCTAACAGCAACGGTACTATAGAATACTGAAGTCACACAGCCCAATCTGCAGGGCATCTTCATTCATAATTGCATAAACAAACAATTTCATTTTGAAAAAAACAATTACAGTAAATCAAAGCACAGCTATGATCTAAACAACATCAGTGTGAACTCTAAACACAGCTAGGAGCACTTGGAACAGTCCGAGCCAGTACAGCTGTGTGTTGGCAAAAAGGCCAATCGACGAAGACAGCAAGTCACAGCATAATATCTTCAGGGTTAAAGGTTGCAGACAGCGAGGTTTAAATAATGAATAAAGAGACAGAAATGTATACGTCAGCCGTCTTGTGTCTCCTCTGGCTATGCGTGTTTGTGTATGAGCGTGTGATATCTGCAATGTAGGCAAGTTTGAGATGTTGAATGCTCATACAGTTAATATAAAAATGTAACACTGAAGGCACACTGCCCAGGGCTTTTGCCAACAATCACAGTGGTCACTTAATGCAAATACTAAGCTATGGTACATTAACTCTAATGCCATTACACCATTGTAAATTAACAGGCTCCAACATCCACTTTCCACGTCTGATAAAATTCAATCTAATGCAAATGGTCTTGCTTATAAAATAAGTTGTTTCACCTATCATCAGAGCAGTTTTGTCTTTTTTCCAGTAAGGCAACTTGCACCGACCTGTAGGGCAGCAAAAAGGTGTCCTAGAGCACATCCAACTTCCTGCTTAATTAGTTCCTGATGGAATTAGTTTAATCTTTTCCCAAATTCTCTTTCATTTTTCTCCCAAATACCATTTTTTCCATCTAAATATTTCTGGATTCTGTTTTAAAATGTAACTTCTTTTTTCAGGACAAAATAAAAGTGCATGATTTAAACACAGCAGTCTTTTATTTACAAAATCAAAACTTAACAAAAATACTCAGGATCAGAAAACAACAAACTAAATTTCTAGAACGAGAACGGAAAAAGAATCGAGCAAAACACAGGGCTTAAATAGAGTAAGGGTGGGAATCACAGGGTGCCTCGTGATACGATACACGATGCTTGGCTCACGTTATGATTGTCACATACCTGTCCTGTCCTGTGTAGCACTTGTGGTGGTTTGTTATTTTCCGTCCTGGTCTAGTTCCCACCCTCCTTGTTATCTTGTCATTGGTTTAATTTGCCCCACCTGTGTTCCCTAATCACCTGCCTCTTTTGTCCCCTTTAAATAGTTCCCTTGTGTTCTCAGTCCTTGTCGTTACATTGTGATGTCTACGTTCTTCCCTCCGTGATCTGTTCCTTCCTTTGTTTGGTATGTTTGTGTTTAAGTATTATGTTGTTTAGATTATGTTCTGTTTTCCCCCTTGTGGGTTTTTGTTTTGCGTTTTTGTTATTTTGTAAATAAATCTTCATTCCCATCCTGCGCATGAGTCCTCAACTCAGTTATTCCTAAGTGAACGTGACAATGATAATGTCACAATACAGCAATTCTGAGATAATCAATATATTGCTAGACAACCCTATAATGATACATACCAATATCTGTCTAACTACGAAAACAAAATGCCTGTGAAAAGGTTAAGTGCAGTTAGAAAACAGCGCAAAAAGTTTTTCAGTCTGTAAATTAAATTTAACATTTGAAGTAAATTCAACATTTTCAATGAGATCAGGGTGATGATGTTGCAGGTGGCTTTGTATGCTTGTGGTATTAACCGTGTACTTTACTTTTATCAGACAGTTTTTGCATATCACATACTCTTTGTTGATTTTGTTTGTCCCATCAATGGTACCCTATATTGCCAAAAGGTATTGGGACGCCCCTCCAAATCATTGAATTCAGGTGTTCCAATCACGTCCATGGCCAAAGGTGTATAAAATCAAGCACCTAGTCATGCAGACTGCTTCTACAAATATTTGTGAAAGAATGGGTCCTTCTCAGGAGCTCAGTGATTTCAAGCGTGGTACCATGAGAAGTTGCCGCCTGTGCAATAATTAAAATTTTCACCTGTCCATTTATTACATTTCCTTACTACTAAATATTCTATGGTCAACTGAAAGTAGTATCAAAGTGAATAGCAATTGGGAACAACAGCAACTCAGCCACGAAGTGGTAGGCCACGTAAAATCACAGAACGGGGTCAGTGCATGCTGAGGCGCACAGTGCGCATAAGTCGCCATTTTTCTGCAGAGTCAATAGCTACTGACCTCCAAACTTTGTGCAGCCTTCAGATTAGCTCAAGAACAGTGTGCAGAGAGCTTCATGGAATGGGTTTCAATTGGCCAAGCAGCTGCATCCAAGCCTTACATCACCAAGTGCAATGCAAAGCGTCGGATGCAGTGGTGTAAAGCATGCGGCCACTGGACTCTAGAGCAGTGGAGACATGTTCTCTGGCGTGCTTCTCTGTCTGGCAATCTGATGGACGAGTCTGGGTTTGGCGGTTGCTAGGAGAACAGTACTTGTCTGACTGCATTGTGCCAAGTGTAAAGTTTGGTGGATGGGGGGATTATGGTGTGGGGTTGTTTTTCAGGGGATGGGCTTGGCCCCTTAGTTCCAATAAAAGGAACTCAATGCTTCAGCATATCAAGACATTTTGGACAATGTCATTGTGGCGAGGGGGGCGTGGTTTTGCGAGGTCTGTAGTGGGAGAGAGAGAGTGCGGAGCCGAGCGGTGAGTAAGTAGGTCAAGTGCAGATGAATAACACCTGGGTCTGATTGCAGTAATTGGCGTGGAGAGACCGCATTTAAGCCGCTGAGGGGAGAGAGTCGGGAGAAAGAGACCTGGACTGGGACTGCCTGTTGCTGCCTACAGCTGGAAAAGAGAAAGAAGTTGAAGCCGAGTGAAACATTGCCAACAGTTCTTGAGTATTTGCAAGTTAAACGCCCTCGTGCGTAATTTATGTTTGAGAGTGTGCTAAATAATAAAGAGTGCAGTCCCAGTCACGCCGACCCCGTCTTCTTCCTTCCTACACCCACACGATCCAACTCTACAGTCATGCTCCCAACTTTGTGGGAACAGTTTGGGGGTGGCCCCTTCCTGTTCCAACTTCTAAAAGAATGGCCAATCATTCCCATAAACACTCCTAAACCTTGTGGAAAGCCTTCCCAGAAGAGTTGAAGCTGTTATAGCTGCAAAGGGTGGGCCAACTCCATATTAAACCCTACGGATTAAGAATGGGATGTCATTAAAGTTCATGTGCATGCAAAGGCAGGCATCCCAAAACCTTTGGCAGTAAAAAAGCTGAAGTGGGTCCAGACTTTGGACGTAAACATGGCTAGGGCATCTATTATTTTACTCACAGTGCTATCCTCCATCCCGTTAAAAAACTATTTTTCTTAGGCTTTCTTATGTTCATGTTTCCCTCATTCATGTGTTGAGTGCCACCTTGATGGGCCATGAAATAGCAACTCTGTGAGCTGGAAAATCTATTTAGAGCACTTTATTTTAATAATTAAAATATCAATATTTGGCTCCAGCATATCGATTCTCGTATCGCACGGAGGAGGACAACGATATACTGCCCTTTCAATATTTTTTCCCACCCCTGTAACAGAGATAACTTATCAAAGAAACAAGAGACAGCTGACATGACAAATGAAACAATGCATAACCTAAGAGAATAACTAGAAGCAGTAAAGAGGAACAAAGAAACAGAAAACAGAGCAAAAACCAATAGTAAAACTCAAATACAGACATAAGCATGACACAAATTTAGCATGTCAAATCAGTTGAATTCATAATACTATTTTTTTTAGTAGACAAATTGTGACATTCCGCATTATACTGTAAATAAAAATGTTATGACTGGATTCCACGATTCTGACCGTGTTTGAGGCCCAAGTAACTTACCAAAAAGTAACATTGTATTACCATGTTTGTTTGTTTTTTATCAAACGTTTTATTATTCTAATATTCTTGTGAAGCACACTGGAGTCTCACCTAAGTACCATTAATATAATCAAACAGTAGTGAAATTTTCTAAATCAGCTTTGGTGGTTTGGATGACCGAGTCAACAAATCGATCTGAAGGAATTCCTGAGTGATTAGTCTGGTTTTGGGTTGAACTTATCCAATCGAACAAGTTTCTCACAGCCAAATAAATCATATTTTGCAAGTTTCCAGAAATAATGTCAATAAATGACATATATTGGGCTGCATGTGTTATACAGCATGACTAAGCTATCCCATTTAATGAACAAAAGACTCTAATGAACCTTAGAAAACTATTAAATAAATAGCAGTTGCGTGGTTGAAAATACCAAAACAATTTAAATATACCAAAAGACAATGTATAAATCAAACTGATTGTAAAATCGATCAAGAGCTTGTGAACCTCGAATCTGAAAATGTGTATTGATACCAAGCCCTATCACTCATTGACAAAGACGCTCAAAACACAGTACGAGTCACACGCAAGACATCCATGTGTACTGTATGTGTAGGCTCTAACAGAGGTGGTTTGAACTAAATTAAATGATTTTTAAAACTTCTTCACTGTTGCACAGCATGCTGTCAGCACACTAATTAAAATGCCACTGCTACAAATATCAAAACTAAAAAAAATAAGGGGAAAAACATTTTGAATACAGCAGAGAGCGTATTATTGACTGTCTGTTAATAAAACAAAAATCAGAAATACGTGGGAAGAGTGAGAAAGAGCGCAAGTAAGTTTGATATTACTAAATATTACCACCACGGTCACATCTCACTCTAAAATATGTATTCATACTGCACAAAATAAAGAAACAAGCTCACACATACACATAAAACAAAGTTAATGTCAAGTGAATGACTTAAACCTTCTCTTTGCTGTCATTTTGTCTCTTTCTCTGTATATTTTTCTCCTACTGGCGTCCTCCTGTCTTTCAACACTTTGATCTGTGTGCCAGTAACACAGGCGAAACTTCAAATAGCTTCAGCTCTGTCAGGTGGGCCCTCTCACTCTCTCTCTCTCTCTCTCTCTCCCCTCCTCTCCAGATGACACTTTTCAGTTGCGTGTGATTTTTGACAGCTGAACATATCCAAAGCCCTCTATCAGACAAGTAAAGTGAAGGTTATGCAATGCAAAGCTTCAAGGAGGTTAAACTCCTCCAAACGTTTGGTTTGCCAAGCTGTGCACTACAGGCAAAGCTGCTGACCCTTTGGCTTTCTTCAAATGAAAGGGTTTTTTTTCTTTTATTGAGACCTGTCTGCCTTCAGATTCACAAAAATGTCTATATCATACTGTCATGTTCAGGGGCGTTGTGAGGGCCACATCAATTTCTAGGTTTAAAGTGGCCCAGAAAACTTAGCGATGCCACTAGTCGTGTTTCCCAGTACCCTACAGAGTCATTTTTAGAATTGTGTGCTTAAACTTGCAGGGCACAATGTACTGTATAAATATGAAATAATTTTCCATATTGTTTTTTCAGGTGTTTTACCTGTATTTTGAATTACACATTGCATTAGTTTGTGTTTTAAGGGTTAACGGAAATTTCCGTAAAATTACTGGATAATGTACTGGCAGAAAATTACCAGTACATTTTCCGTTTTTATTTTTTTGTGTAGCTCTGTACATTTCTATGGCATCGCTGTCGAAGAGAAATTAGCTGATTGAAGTGGATTTAATTATTGTAGAGTTAATGAACGTTATCATGAGCATTGGAATGCAGATGTAATAAATGTCAGTAGACCGGAAAGATTTTAAAACGAGCGGTTCATTCATAAATCCGTAAGATTTTACCTTCATGCTGTGGAGATACAAACCGGAAGACATACATGAGGTCTATAAACTACACATTAAAGTCACCATTACAGAATGTTGCAGTGTTTATATTAAATTATTTATTTACATGCACGTCATTATTATTTTTTTTTAAATCATATGCCTTTGTAATTATTAATCAAAAACGTTAACCTCCCATCCCCGGGTGTTATGACTATTATGAATCAACAAATATGTTATTTATTAATTGCGTTCTTTAAAATTTGTTGATTTAGTTGATCAAAGATAATGTATAGCATATACAAATTGTATTCGGAGGCTGTTTGAAATAGGAGAAAGCCAGTAAAAACTATGGGGAATGTATATGTTTAAAGAAAATAAGGGCTAATAAGAACTAATATTAAAAAAAAGATGTATATCGGTCAAAGGGGTAAACCTATGGAATAATTATGATAAGGAATTGTTTATGGGAATGTTTAAAAACAAGGTGATAAATAATGATATAACTCAAATAATTGGTCTATGTAATACTTAAAGGATTAGCTCACTTTTAGATAAACTTTTGCTGATAATTTACTCACCCCCATGTCATCCAACATGTCCATGTCTTTCTTTCTGCAGTCAAAAAGAAATTAAGTATTTTTATGAAAACTTTCCAGGATTGTTCTCCATATAATGGACTTCAATGGGCTCCAAATGGTTCAAGGTCCAAATAACAGTTTCAGTGCAGCTTCAAAGGGCTTTAAACGATACCAAACAATACCAGACGATGAATAAGGGTCTTATCTAGCGAAACGATCCGTTTCTGAGAGAAACCGAGCAGTATTTATGCTAATATTTTATCTCTTATCAGACGAACGTGATCATCTCTGAGCTCAGCCAAAACCTCCGCTAAGTGAGGTCAAAATACGAGCATGGTCATAGATGGGCAAGGCTCGTATTTTGACCTCACTTAGGGGAAGTTATGGTGGAGCTCAGAGATGATCACGTTCGTCTGATAAAAGGTAAAATAATAGCATAAATACTGCTCGGTTTCTCGCAGAAATGGATTGTTTTGCTAGATAAGACCATTATTCATCGTTTGGTTTCGCTTAAAGCCCTTTGAAGCTGTACTGAAACTGTTATTTGGACCTTGAACCATTTGGAGCCCATTGAAGTCCATTATATGGAGAAAAATCCTGGAATGTTTTCATCAAAAAACTTAATTTCTTTTCGTCTGCAGAAAGAAGTTGATCCTTTAATCCTTTAAACTATTGTATTAATATCTGAAAAGTGGGCCTTTTTAATTATCTATGTACATTTTGTAAAATGCCTTTTTGTTTATCTTGTATGAATCAAATCCAGTGAGAAAAGTGATGCTCATTAGATAAATTAGAGTGATGCTCATTAGATAAAGATGTGTAAAGGGTAGGCATAATGAGCAAAGGCTTCAGCCTACACCTCTTTCAGTTTTTATGTATATTTTGATTCATTATGAAAAAACTGTCTGTAAGGAACAAAATAATTTTGTTGTTGTTGTCCATCTGCCACATTATCCAACTGTATCAGGAGGTGTATTCTGTACTCCCAAAGGTAGTCGCCACATCATGTTGCTGTTTATTTGCATAATTGTGAGCGCTGTTCTTGCCAGAAATCTCCAACTTTCATTAAAACAAATGATGTTTGATCACTTTGTCGCTGCAAATGGCCATTTAGAAGCAGGGCTAGATCTGTGGAAGTGGAACATGGGGCTTTGGGGTGCAAACGTTACAGGGTCCCAAACTGAAAAAGTAACCAATAAAAACAATGGTTTAACCAGATAAAAAGTACCTCAAATAAAATTAAAATAAACAAAAATAAATAATTGTCAGTCATTAAACACTCATTACGCAGTAGAATAATCTGACACGCGTGTATGCGTGGGAGAAAACGTCCCACATGCAGATGTCTGTATTGTGTTATGGTGATTAAGGTTACTCACTGATAACAAATGAAAACGCAATGACTGACAGAAAATGTCACTTCATTCACTTAAAAATATTTAACCTTCGTGAAATTACTTGTATATACACGTCATTTTACCCAATTTAATTACTGGGTTGCATTTGTGACCAAAATATATTGTGAAGTTTGAAGGGTCTAAAAGGTGTTGTGGAAGTATTTTACAAATAACTATAAGTAAACTAATTTCACATAAAGCATGGGCGGTTAAAATAATAGTCACACAGACTAGTGTTACATGTTGCTGAAATGAAGCACACCATCACGAGGGATAGAGCAAAAACGTAATAATCCAAAAATGTAACACCTAGGAAATAACCAGGGTACGTGGAACACAGAACTGAGGAAACTAAGGACTTAAATACTCAGACAGATAAATCAAGGTAAAACAGTACAGGTTTAACAGTGGAGAGGTGGTAAAGTAATTATTATTTTATGTTACAGCCTTATTCCAAAATGGATAAAATTCATTATTTATTTCCTCAATTCTACAAACAATATCCCATAATGACAACGTGACAGACGTTTGTTTGAAATCTTTGCAAATTTATTTAAAAAAAACAAACAAATAAAATCACATGTAGGGGAGCGCGGGGCACAACCTAACGCGGGGTTAGTTGTAACACGCATGGTTTAACACTTTCCACACATGCCAGAATGACGAAACTTAGTGTATTTACTAGTTGCCATATCAACATTATTTAGAGGAAAACAAATTAAATTAAAAAAATAGCGCCATCTCTGGAAGATATTACTGAATATTTATTTAACCATAGCAAAAGTACATTTCTTACTTATTACATCTCTGTTTTTTGTGTTTATTTAAAATAAGACAAATCCTATGTTATTATAATCTTATATCTGTTATTTAACAGTTGAGATCATTCTTTAATGCTGATCTAACGGCAGAAGACACGAGCCGCGGTTTAAATCCCAGTTGTGCAGGTGGGGTGCGTTGTAACACTGCGTTACAATGAGCCCCTATTAGAAATATGCCATTATATTCTATACTTTTATGAATTCTTTTGTGAAACCATGAGAAAAGAGTGAATAATGACAGAGTTAATGTTCAGAAATGATTCATTATTATTATTATGTTTTGAACTCTGCTGTTTAGCTGTATTTAGCGATGTGTTTGTCTTCAAACTCAAAAATGAGTAAATTTTTAATGATTAAAAATTTGTATTTTGTTGACAAAATATTTTAGTTTGTCTTGGATATTTTTTTGATTATATCAGGTAACATTTTAAGCTATCATTTGGTCATGGTACATTGTGCCCCACCACATGTTACAATGTACCCCACCTACAGGGCATGTTGTCACATTTCACTTCCATTCTTTCGGTATAAATCAAGAAAAAAAAAAAAAGTATACACTGTATTAATGAATCAAAACCACATAATTGTATTAGACATGTGTGCAATTAATGTGGGAAAAAATAAATACTCTGAACCCCAAGTGGATTTACACAAACTGAGAAAGTCAAAAAGCATTAGGTTGTGCCCCGCTCTCACCTACATACAGTAAGTATTCACAGCCTTTGCTCAATACTTTGTTGAAGTACCTTTGGCACCAATTACAGCCTCAAGGCGGGCTGTCATGTGCCGTCTGGCAACTATACCATACAGGTCTGATTGGTGGAGTGCTGCAGAGATGGTTGTTCTTCTGGAAGTTCTGTTAGAGTGCCCATCAGGTTCTTGGCCACCTTCCTGAATAAGGCCCTCCTCCCCCAATCGCTCAGTTTGGCCGGATGGCCAGCTCTTGGAAGAGTCCTGGTGATTTCCAACTCCTTCCATTTACAGTTGATGGAGGCCACTGTGCTCATTGGAGCCTTCAATGCTGCAGACATGTTTCTGTACCCTTCCCCAGATCTGTGCCCCGATACAGTGCCTTTTCAAATCATGTCCAATCAACTGAATTTACCACAGGTGGAAAGTTGTAGAAACATCTCAAGGATAATCAGTAGAAACAAGATGCACCTGAGCTCAATTTTGAGTGTCATGGCAAAAGCTGTGAATACTTAAGTATGTGTTAGATATTCCCTTCGAGTTAAATTGACCGGTTTCCTTTATATCTTACATCAATGACAATAAAGCAGAACATACACGTTACAACTAGTTATGCTTATTTCCTGGTGGCCCCTCTGAAAAATGATGTAGGTGTCAAAGCTATCATATATCACAAGCATAGCCCATATAATAAATATCTAAGGCATAGAAGCACTTAGGGTATCTCACCTTGGGTAGCATAAACACTAATCTACATTTGATCAAATGCCAAGATTGCTCATATGTGGCAGCATAGCAGCATACTTACCGGCCATAAGTATGCAGTACAAGTAACAGCTAATCAACTGTGCGCATTATGAGAATCTATCAGGAATGAATTTAACAAGATCGCCCCTCGCCTTCTCCCTCCGCTCTGACAGGACTCAATTCCATTTCATATGCTTTCATTTATATGTCATTTTGTTGCACATTTCAGAAACCCTCATCTGCTTTTCAGAGCATGAAGGAAATACAGCGACCACTCGAAACTCTGAAACAAGAGCCGCAAGGCGATTCAAGCAATTTGGGTACTGAAGAGTCTTTATGGAGATGCAGAAAGAGAGAGGATAAAATGATGAAACTAGAGAAAGAGAATGGAAAGAAAGAGTTTTGCAGTGGGGAGGTGATAATATAGAGACGGAACGAGAGCTCGATAAAGGTAAATGTTAGAAAAAGACTAAATATAAATAGAGTGACAAAGACCGAATGAGAGAATAATAAGTGAAAGGAGAGGAGAGGTGGAGAGGTTAAATGAGAGCGTGATAGACAGATAAAATTAAGTGGGGGGATGGAGAGAGACAGTGACTGAGAGAGTGGGAGAGAATGGGTAAATCAGTATGCATGGGCATTCTTCACATGAAGCACAGCGACTGACAGGGGACCAGCACAAAGTCAGATTGCTAAAGAACCCTGCTGACGCGTCTCACACACAGACACAAACACGCATGCAAAAACACACATTCGCGCATACCTTTCCCCAGGCATCTCCTAGGGTGATCTGTAACAAACTCTTTGCTTCCAAGTCAGGAAATAAACACACACACATTCACAGAGCAGGTACAGCGGTGTTGTGTCACCCTGAAACATGTGGAGAAAGAGAAAACTTATTCACACCCTCACTGCGACGGCGTCTCTGATACATCAGACAATAATGGGGCTCAGAGGGCATAGAGGACTTAGGAAAACCAAAGAAAGACAGTGTTCAATGAAGACACCGTACAAGGACACATGCTGTGAACTATTGCACGCCCATTTGTCACGGTATGTTTGTGTGTGTGTGTGTGTGTGTGCCTAGTAACCCAGATTGACGGGCAAAATTCTCAATAGGCTTTCCTTTCACGAGTTGAATTGGCTACAGAAAATTGAACTGAAAATGTAAAACTTTGTAAACTATAATCGTAATCATATGTCAGGTCAGAGGTCACCCTTCCACCGGAACTCGACTCTCTCGTGAGCACACATACGGCTGTTGCTGGAAGCCAGTGATTATAGGTTATAAAGTTTTAGATTGCTATTTGCTATTTTTCCAACAAAAACCCATCGTTTCGCTTTAGAAGGCATTTATTAACCCACTGGAGTCATATAGATGACTTTAATGATGGATGGATGCACGTTTTGGAGCTTCTAAAACTCAAAGCTAGAAAGCTGGGAAGAGCCAGGATGTTATTTAATATACTGTAACTCTGTGTTCGGCTGAGAAAGGAAAGCCATTATCTGACACGTTTTAAAGAAATTAATAATTGTATTCAGCAAGGATGCATTATATTGACAATAAAGACTTTATATGTATAAAGTTTATATTTTACACAAAAATATTAAGCATCACAACTGTTTTCAACATTGACGATAAGAAGAATTTGTTTCTTGAGCAGCAAATCACTATATTAGAATGATTTCTGAAGGATCATGTGACACTGAAGACTGGAGTAATGATGCTGACAATTCAGCTTTGCATAATGTGGATAAATTACATTTTAAAATATATTAATAAAGAAAGCAGTTATTTATAATATTTCACACAATAGTACTGTTTTGCTGTATTTTTTATCAAGTAAATGCATCCTTGGGCGAGCGTAAGTGAACTTCTTTCAAAATCTTAATACAGACATATGATATTTGATATAGGATATCAAATTTATGGGTCAAAATTATCCATTTTACTTTTATGCAAAAAATCATTAGGATATTAAGTAAAGATCATGTTCCATGAAGATATTTTGTAAATTTCCTACCGTAAATATATATAAAAAAATGTATTGGAATTAGTAATATGTGTTGCTAAAGACTTCATTTGGACAACTTTAAAGGTGATTTTATCAATATTTCAAATTTTTTGAACACTCAGATTCCAGATTTTAAAATAGTTGTATCTCAGCCAAATATCCTATCCTATATGTCCTATACTAACAAATCATACATCAATGGAAAGCTTATTTATTCAGCTTCCAGATGATGTATAAATCTCAATTTAAAGAAATTGACCCTTATGGCTGGTTTTGTGGTCCAGGGTCACATATGTGAATGAAAGCAATTGAATGTATTGACAACTACACTGAAGCAGCTACATTTACAGGTCCTTCTCAAAAAATTAGCATATTGTGATAAAGTTCATTATTTTCCATAATGTAATGATAAAAATTTAACTTTCATATATTTTAGAGTCATTGCACACCAACTGAAATATTTCAGGTCTTTTATTGTTTTAATACTGATGATTTTGGCATACAGCTCATGAAAACCCAAAATTCCTATCTCAATAAATTAGCATATCATGAAAAGGTTCTCTAAACGAGCTATTAACCTAATCATCTGAATCAAAATTACACCTGCAAAAGATTCCTGAGGCTTTTAAAAACTCCCAGCCTGGTTCATTACTCAAAACCGCAATCATGGGTTAGACTGTCGACCTGACTGCTGTCCAGAAGGCCATCATTGACACCCTCAAGCAAGAGGGTAAGACACAGAAAGAAATTCTGAACGAATAGGCTGTTCCCAGAGTGCTGTATCAAGGCACCTCAGTGGGAAGTCTGTGGGAAGGAAAAAGTGTGGCAAAAAACGCTGCACAACGAGAAGAGGTGACCGGACCCTGAGGAAGATTGTGGAGAAGGACCGATTCCAGACCTTGGGGGACCTGCGGAAGCAGTGGACTGAGTCTGGAGTAGAAACATCCAGAGCCACCGTGCACAGGTGTGTGAAGGAAATGGGCTACAGGTGCCGCATTCCCCAGGTCAAGCCACTTTTGACCCAGAAACAGCGGCAGAAGCGCCTGACCTGGGCTACAGAGAAGCAGCACTGGACTGTTGCTCAGTGGTCCAAAGTACTTTTTTCGGATGAAAGCAAATTTTGCATGTCATTCGGAAATCAAGGTGTCAGAGTCTGGAGGAAGACTGGGGAGAAGGAAATGCCAAAATGCCTGAAGTCCAGTGTCAAGTACCCACAGTCAGTGATGGTCTGGGGTGCCATGTCAGCTGCTGGTGTTGGTCCACTGTGTTTTATCAAGGGAAGGGTCAATGCAGCTAGCTATCAGGAGATTTTGGAGCACTTCATGCTTCCATCTGCTGAAAAGCTTTATGGAGATGAAGATTTCATTGTTCAGCATGACCTGGCACCTGCTCACAGTGCCAAAACCACTGGTAAATGGTTTACTGACCATGGTATTACTGTGCTCAATTGGCCTGCCAACTCTCCTGACCTGAACCCCATAGAGAATCTGTGGGATATTGTGAAGAGAAAGTTGAGAGACGCAAGACCCAACACTCTGGATGAGCTTAAGGCCGCTATCGAAGCATCCTGGGCCTCCATAACACCTCAGCAGTGCCACAGGCTGATTGCCTCCATGCCACGCCGCATTGAAGCAGTCATTTCTGCAAAAGGATTCCCGACCAAGTTATTTGAAGGTTGACTATTTTTGTATTAAAAACACTTTTCTTTTATTGGTTGGATGAAATATGCTAATTTATTGAGATAGGGATTTTTGGTTTTCATGAGCTGTATGCCAAAATCATCAGTATTAAAACAATAAAAGACCTGAAATATTTCAGTTGGTGTGCAATGAATCTAAAATATATGAAAGTTTAATTTTTATCATTACATTATGGAAAATAATTAACTTTATCACAATATGCTAATTTTTTGAGAAGGACCTGTATATCCTTTATTATGCTTCCAGCATTTCAGTGCTGATTACTGAATGACGCACGACCCTGCTAGTTATAGTGGACTGAGGGAGAACTGTCATGTATCAGTCACTGGAATTGAAAAGGAACGTGCTGTATCTCTTCAACATCCTGTGACACAGAGTGAGTCTGACATATGTAGACGGCATCACCACCAGCACTCACGCGGCCTCATAGGACTATAACCAGCCCTTGTCGCAAAGTAAAAAATTATTAACTTCTAATGCAGAAGAGTTATTCAAGCTCAGTCTCTGCTAATGTCACCCCATGACTGAAGCCATGCACATTTGCCATCGTAATGAGAGGACAAATTGGAAATATGGCTCACTGCTCCCCATTGAACAATAAAACCTCACACGCAGCTCATCTCATTAAACAAGGGAGTTATTGCTCAGGATACCACAACTAAATTAATTAACACAAGGTATGGAGGAAAAGGGCAGGTGGATGAGCGAGAGAGAGAAAGCTGAGTAAATGTGGAAACTGTACCTTGTTTCACTTGAAATAATATGAGTTCAGTTTAATTTCCTCATCGCAAGAACGGTAACAGCAAAAGGAAATTGAGGGTTCACTCGGCCTCAGCTTTAAAGATCACGTCAATATGGAACGGACCAGCAGACCAAAGCTACATGACTTGAACAACACGTCACTCCCCAAACTCAGTATAATGTCCTCATTAAATGCATGAGCAAACTTTTTGTCAAGTCATCTTTGGAATTGGACTGAACTCATGAATAACTTCTTGTTCATAATTAGGCCACTGAATACTGATGAAAATGTTAACATATAACTAAATAAAGCTAATTTATATAGCGAATCCCTTACAAAACCACTCAAGAGCATGTTGAGGCAGTTAAGATCGTTTACAAATTATCAAACAATCAAATTGTGACACCTTCTCCTCCCGCGCGGTTCAGGCGGTTAATTGGCCATTAGGCGGGAAGCGTGCGCACCTGTAAAAGAGTCCGTTAGCGGACACTGAAATTAAAGAGCTCGAGGCACGGTTTATGAGTTACAGTATCTTTATCGAAGGACCAGCTTTAATGATGTCTGTTATGACTGTATCAGAGGACCTATTTAGTATTAAGACGAGAAGTATTTAGTATTAAGCAAGAAAGAACTTAATTATTAAAAGTCGAGTTGATGGACATTTGTCATTTAGGCAGTGTGAAATTACATAGTGAATATGTGTACAGATGTGAGACAAAAACAGGTAAAAAGGATGCACATGAAGCACCTCAGAGCTTTAAAAAAAAACTCCCATCATAAATAAATATATCTGTTCGAAATGAGAGGCAAATATTGTATTAACTTCTTAAAATTGAAAAAGCATATATACCGTGACATTGACCTTGGAACATAACAAGGTCGAACACATATTTTACACTCTCTCCCCAAATATATGCACCCCACTATTATTTGCAAAAAGCGATACAGCCAATAAGTAGGATGTCCAGATATGCAGTATTCATGAAACAGGCCTACTGCATCTGCTAAGACTCTGAATTGTGGGTCATGGGAGTGGAGGCAAGTTTTTTGACAGACAAGTGCTGGGTACTAAAGTCATTCCTCGTGGCTCAATTGAACAACACCCTTATACATATTTTTTTCACAGTTGTTGTTGATACGCCATATGTCAAGCAGCACACTGGTCGGCCTTCCCGTTTTCATATTCAATAATGAATATGCCTACAGGTTGTTTTGTTTAGCTTTTTCCATTACATGGCCGTAACCAGCTATGAGGTCAACCGAGGTCCGGACCTCTGTATTTTACAGAGGTGTATATAATAAATGTTCTGAAATAATTGGCTAATATTAACTCTACTTTAGTGCTGCAAAGATATTGCACAGCACCAAGATCGTCTCATCCGAGCTGGCTCAGCGGTCTGTCACCGCTCGACAATGTCAAAATGTTTGTGATGACCAATCAAAACAAAGTAGGTGGGCTTTATGTTCATAGAAGCTGCTGAACTTTAGTTAACTGTGCGAGATAAGATGTAAGTAGCTAAACTGAACATTTCATATCTGACAGCTTTTTTAAGATAGAAATGTTAAATGACTGACAGGCAAACTAATAAACTTTTGTCTAATTTCACCATTTTGAACTGAAAATAGGCCAAATTTACTGTGATGTAATGTAACTGTGTGAGGGGGCAAGAAACATTAACAAAGCTGTTTTAATTAGGCATAAGATTAATTATGAATGAGTACATTTTGTGAATTTATTTAATGAACTTAAACTTAGCATTCAGTATAATTCACTTATCTAAGAAAATGATTCATAAAACATATCAGTTGACCCTATACTTTCCTCACTGATACAGACGGAAAGGAAATTACTATCAGTCAAAGCTCAGCTTTAGGAAGGGGAGAGACAGAGCAAGATAAGGAGACTGAGCCAAACCCCATTGCTCAAATGTAGGACCTTGATTATAAAATCCTGCCTATGGCCCTGGTCACATATATATACATTTTGTATATTATGCTCTTAAATCTCAACATATGTCATTGATACTGTTAATCTGGTCACTGTCTTTTTATGAAAATGAGAGCATTTATATTTGGGTCATTGACAAATAAAGCTTCAGTTGTTAAATAACATTTAAAAGTGTTCAAAATCGTTTTTATTTTATTTTATTTATAACCAAGTAGTTGTATGTACTGTAGTTGTTCCACCTTACATGGAAAGTGTTAGCAGTTTTACCAGTATTTGAGAGAGATCTACACACCTTTTCAAACGTTGAAGTCCTCTGGATGATGCATTATCAAATTGTGGGACAAAAGTTTTTTCAATAATCTCAACAGCTTTAAAACTACTGATATTTTGATTTTGTTTATATGAAAGGTTCCAAACCTAAAATTATGCAATAGTTTATTTTTTTATTTATTTTTTATTATTCTTAAAACACCATTTTAAATAGTATTCTTAATCTGTTGTTCAGACTGTTGCACCACCTGACATTTTGGGGATTTAAGATAACAAAACATAAAATAGTATTATTTAAATGTACTATGTATTATTTAAATGGGGGGGGGGGGGGGGGCATACAGACATAATCACAAGAGGTTATAAGAATTACATAAATCAGCATGAAAATGTAAAGGTTCCTTACAACAGACTCAATGATGTTGTAAGTTTTTAAAGCCTTTGAGTTCAAAGGTTTTGACATTTTCTTAAAGGAAGTGAAAAGGGATTTTATATCAGAGGAAAATGTTCTAAAGTTGGAATTACAATTAATGGTTCTGGCTTTGTGAAGATGGAATTTACACAGAAGACAAAGTAATAATACAGTACAATCAAGATTAATATAATTAGAATGAAAATCAGAAAACAAAAAAAAAGATTATGTTAATTGTACCAATTTGTTAAGAGAATACTAATAAGGTAACTTCTGACCAAACAGACTTGGAGAATGGGCAATGACAATACAGATGTTGAATTGATTATTCTTCAATATTACAAAAGGAACATAAAGAAGATGCATTCTCATAAAATAAAAAAAAATTGGCAAGGGTAATATTTATGAAATATTCTTTAATATTACTAGGGATAACAAGTTTGTGAGGAAAAGTCCATAAATTATACAATTCAGAAGAACAGATTGGTTGTGCTTTAGGGAGGTGTCTTGGAGTTGAAGAAAGTCCGCTTAAAAAGGTGTTCTGGGGTACGGTTCATGTGAACTCCGGTACGGTTCACTGCTGATGGGAATGCAATCGTACTAAATCGTGGAAGTGAACCACTATTAATGACGTATGATTTGATAAAAATGTGTGTTTGTGTGTGTTTCATTACCTGGCGAGCGTGACTGACGTAGGTACTGCAAGCAGAGATCTGTAAATCTAATTTCTGCTCGTCTTCAGCGTTCTTTAGAGCATTTGCAGTACATTCGCAGCCGATAGACTCAAGAGCCATTACGCACTGAAGCTTAAGAAACAAAACCAACGGTTCAAAACCCAAAATATTAAGTGAGGTGAGCAACACTATGCATTTCGGCACCTTCACGGTCGCTGTCGTTACTAAGCAACAGGCTAAATAGCTGCTGCTTTGATGACACAAACGCACCCCTGTTCGGACCCAAATAATATAATATGAACACAGTCCAGCGGGGGCAGGGGGAGGGGGGAGCAATCGAACTCGGGTTCGGTCAAGGCAAATGAACCAAGAGTGAAAGCACCCTTACAGAACTTTTAACTTCAATACCATCGACAGAAACTTTGGGTGCTTTCACACCTGCCTCATTTAGTTCGGTTGAATCGTACTAGAGTTTGTTTTCCCCTTTGGTGCGGTTTGTTTGGTCAGGTGTGAAAGCAGCAATCGCACTCGGGTGCGCACCAAAAGCGAACCAAACAAGCGTACCGAGACCTCCTTGAAGAGGTGGTCTCGGTACACTTTCAAACAAGCTCTTGAGCGGTTTGTTTGTGGTGAGAGCGTGATCCGACCTCGAACAGACCCAACTGCAAAAAGTACTGATCATTTTTGGACTAAACCAGCTGCCGTAGTCAGCTGCGCTGTGCATTATGTGATGAGGAAGTGTTTGTTGACGGTTTGCACTTTAGCATGGCAGCTCGCGGACAAACTTGGAGTAGTGAGGAGGTGGGGAGTCTCATAGAAATTTGGTCTGATGACCATATTAGGTCCCAACTTTCGAAAACTCAAGAACAGCGTGATCTTCGCTTGAAGTGACGAGTGATGCGCGCTCGCCGTTTACAGTGCATTAGAACGTTGTTTTCAAGCCGCATCCGCATTTCATCATTATATAAATGTATTGTTTGCATATTGTGGTGTATACAAACAATGTAATAGATTATAGCCAGGGATAAAACCAGTCCTCGCAGTCGCAGTTTAGGAAATACGCCATGGCCAATGAGTGATGTGGATGTTGTCATGTGACTGCATTTTTGTTCGTTTCAACTGATTTGGACCAAAGCAATCAGTGTGGTGTAAGGAACCAAAAAAGCTGAAAAATGCTACAATGTATAATTGTTTGCCCCTGGTTCGTACCAAATGAACTGAACTAGAGATGTAAAAGCACCCTTTATCTTAGGGTGCTTTCACACTTGGTTTGATTGCCTGGACCGAACCCAAGTTCGATTGCTCCCCCCTCCCTTAATTAAATGCGTCTTGATCTGACGTATTGGGCAAACAACTGAAATCTGTGGTACCTTTAGCGTTTTCATTGTGATGCGGAAGGCACTTGACCATGCTTCAGATTTTGACACCTTGGGAGTGAGAATGGGTTGCAACTGAAACCTCTCGGAGTTTGAAAAGAAAAAACAGATGTGATTTTACAATATCCTCCGATCAGCTGTGAACAGAATAGGTTTGGAGATGGAAAAAGAGAAAAAGTGACATGAATGTCAATTATGGTAGCCCATAGTCGGAGATAGTGCACACATATTAGGAGCAGTGAGTAGCGAACACACACTGCAAACCATGAAAAAGACAAGCCCTGGATTCCATTGTGCATATATCCACCCTAACTGACCTAAATAGTATTGAAAATTACTAATGTCACATACTATTTAGGATGGATAGTATGCACAATGGGATGTAGGCAAGCACTAAATTTATTTTACTAATAAAATAAATTTGAACCATACCTAAGTTACTGTTAGTATTAGTACACTTGTTTTTTGTTTGTTTTATTAAAGCCTGTAATGATAAATTATAAAAAAAATATTGTGTATCAGCAAGTAAAATGTGATTGGTGGTTTAACATGTAAGTATTTTGTCTATCTCTCTAATGTATGTGTATTTTGCAAAGTTGAGGAAGAAATATTGCTTCATTTAATCTCCCATTGCAATCAGGTTAATTATCTTTGAGAGAACTTAAGTTGATATCTTTCTCCTTTTATAAAATGTTATTTAAACTTTTCATTGAAAGATATTTCGTTATTTTTCTAGGAGTGACCATGCCATTGATCTTGTTGTTAATTTATTTGTGTTGCTTTGTAAATTTTTTAGTCACAAAAACAAATTTCTCAACACTTTGCCTAGATTTGATGTCTTTATCGCTGAGATTTCCCTTAATTTAATATCTCTAAAACTCATTGATAACGTCTCGGTTACGTGTGTAACCCTCGTTCCCTGAAGGAGGGAAAGGAGACGTACGTCGGAACTGACCGACGAATTGGGATCTGTTCTCAGAGACCAATCTACTTCGAGTGTATTAGAAACGAGCCAATGAAAATTGGCATGCGGTTCATGCATTCCACGCACCGCCCCGCATTGCGTGTATAAATACGGAAGTGGAAGTACCGCATACCGTTTTCAACTGAGGAGCCGAGATAGGTGGCTCGGGCCTTCAGCTGAAGCACAGCACCTGGTGACGGGACGTACGTCTCTGTTCCCTCCTTCAGGGAACGAGGGTTAAGGTGCGTTCACACCGGACGCGATTCGCGCGAGTGATTTACATGTTAAGTCAATGCAGAGACGCGAAATGGCATTCTGCGGCGCGATTCGCGCGAATGAGGCGGCGAGATTCGTGCGATTTGCGTGATTGAGGCGGCACGAATGACGCTAATTGAGCGTTTTGAATCGCTCAAGTTGAAAAATCTGAACTCTGGTGGATATTCCGCGTTAACCAATCACGAGCTTGCTCTAGTAGTGACGCATTTACAAGCGGAGGCAGAAATCCAAACAATGGAGGACAAGATAATCGTGGCCGTATGTGGATACCCGGAGCTGTATGATACATCATCCTATCACTACAGGAACAGGAATAAAAGGAAATAAAAAGGATCTTGCTTGGAAGAAAGTGAGTTATTGTGAGCCAAGTGAGCCATTTCACAACGAGACAGGAGCAGACAAAAAGAGCCAGAGCCAGCGGCAAATGTGAGAAGGACTAGCCGAGGAAAGGCAGGTCTCCCCGGGTAAACGAGCGTGGAATGTCACTGATCTCCTGGATCTCACAACTCCGAAAACGCCAGATAAAATGCTCAAATAGGCACTCTTTTTATAAATTAACCACAGATTTGAGCTTTAAACAACTATATTATCGCCTGAAAAAGTCTTTAAACTACGTTTTGTCACACATTAATAGTAGTATTTTTGACAAAAAAGACGTAAAGTGACCGAGACGAGCTGGCTCATGTAGGCTCATATAGAAGCCCCTCCCATGACGCGAATTCGCGTCTGTTGTGTAGTTGTCACACGCGAATTTCACGCGCGGTTCGCGCAAATTTCATGCGCGAATGAAGCGAGTAAACTCAAAATGTTCAAGGGTCCACCTTCGCGCGAATCGCGTCTGGTGTGAACGCCACATTACACACGTAACCGAGACGTTCCCTTTCAATCGGTCACGTTCGACGTACGTCGGAACTGACCGACGAATTGGGATCCCTACCAAAACACCAGGGATGCTGTTGGAGGTGGAAATACGCATCAGGACTAACCTAACAGGGTAGTGCAACTATGGAAGTCTCTGGGGTGGACCCAACCTGGTCCCAGGGGGGGAAGAACATGTCCAGAGACGACAGAGCGGGCTCTGTCAAGGGAAAGACACGGGGCTAGCCGAGTAGGGCAGCGGGTACCATGGAAGAATACACATATGGGGTAGCCGTTAGGGGACCGCAACATATGGAACCCAGCCTACACACGTTCCACAAGCATACAGGTGCAGGCCTAGCGTCAGACGGTCCGCAGCGTCTGACACTGCAGGGGTGATGGAGGAGCTCGACGGGGTTAGCCGTTTCCGGGGAACACAACTGGAGACAATAGACGCACATATCCGGCCCAGAGGGCGGGAGTGGCGTTGCAAGCCGACACTAGAACGGGCACTTAGCGCTACTGGCCCCGGGGGGCGAGGATGCGGGAAGATACCGGCTCTACACGGAGGCTATAAAATCTAGCGAACGTGTTTGGTGTCGCCCAGCCCGCAGCTCTACAAATGTCTATCAGCAAGGCACCTTGAGCCAGCGCCCAGGATGAAGCAACACTCCTTGTTGAGTGTGCTCACACCCCGAACGGGCAAGGTACGTCTTGGGACTGTTAAGCCAAGACGATGGCATCCACTATCCAGTGGGCCAACCTCTGCTTCGAGACAGCCTTTCCCTTCTGCTGACCTCCGTAACAGACGAAGAGCTGCTGTGAGGATCTGAAGCTTTGAGTCCGGTCAACGTAAGCGCAAAGAGTGTGGACGGGACATAAAGCCAGGGCTGGGTCTGCCTCCTCCGAAGGCAGCGCTTGCAGGTTCACTACCTGGTCCCGGAAGGGAGTGGTAGGAACCTTGGGCACACATCCAGGCCGGGGTCTCAGGACAACGTGAGAGTTGGCCGGCCCGAATTCTAGGCATGATTCGTCGACCGAAAGTGCATGCAGGTCCCCTACCCTCTTGATTGAGGCCAATGCGGTCAGGAGGACTGTCTTCATGGACAGGATTTTTAGCTCAACTGACTGCAAAGGCTCAATGGAGGACCCTGGAGTGCTCTAAGCACCAGGGCTAAGTCCCAAGAGGGTATCGAGGTAGAACGAGAAGGATTCAGTCTCTTCGCACCTCTGAGGAACCTGACGATCAAGTCGTGCTTACCTAAGGATTTACCGTCTACTGCATCGTGATACGCCGCTATTGCTGCGACGTACACTTTGAGGGTGGAGGGAGACAGCCGTCGCTCCAACCCATCCTGCAGGAAGGAAAGCACAATGTTAATCGAACACTTCCGAGGGTCTTCCCGGTGGGAAGAGCACCAGTCGACGAACAGGTTCCACTTCAGAGCATAGAGGCGCCTCGTAGAGGGGGCTCTAGCTGAAGCGATGGTGTCTACCACAGCTTGTGGCAGGCCACCTATAACCTCTGCGTCCCGTCCAGGGACCAGACATGGAGTTTCCAGAGGTCTGGACGCGGGTGCCATAGAGTGCCCCGTCCCTGAGAAAGAAGGTCCTTCCTCAGGGGGATCGGCCAGGGAGGGGCTGTCGCGAGGAGTGTGAGTTCGGGGAACCAGGTCCGGTTGGGCCAATAGGGCGCAACTAACAAGACCTGCTCCTCGTCCTCCCTGACCTTGCACAGAGTATGTGCAAGAACGCTCACTGGGGGAAACACATACTTGCGTAGGTCCCGGGGCCAGTTGTGCGCCAGTGCATCTATGCCTAAGGTACCTCCGGTCAGGGAGTAGTACCACTGGCAATGGGTCGACTCCGGGGAAGCGAACAGGTCTACCTGTGCAACCCCGAAGTGGTCCCATATCAGCTGGACGCTCCGGGGGTGGAGTCGCCATTCTCCCAGAGGTGTCGACTGACAAGAGAGCTCGTCGGCTGTCTGGTTCAGCGCACCTGGGATGTATATGGCACGAAGTGACCTCACAAACTTCTGACTCCACAGGAGGAGATGGCGGGCGAGCCGGAGCATGCAACGGGAGCGTAGACCACCCTGACGGTTGATGTACGCAACGGCCGCAGTGCTGTCCGAACGGACCAGTACATGCTTGCCCTGGAGCGGTTTCTTGGCAAGACGTACCGCCAGAAGCTCCAGGCAATTGATATGCCAACGCAGTTGGGGTCCCGTCCACAGACCCGAAACTGCGTGCCCGTTGTACGTGGCCCCCCAGCCCGTGGATGAGGCATCCGTGAAGACCACAGCATGCCTCGACACCTGTTCTAAGGACACTCTGGCCTGGAGAAACGAGGGGTCTGTCCACGGGTTGAAGGTTTGACGACAGTAAGGAGTCACTGGGACTCGGTACTGACCGCCCTGCCACGCCCATCTCGGGACTCGGTCGTGTAACCAGCGTTGAAGCGGTCTCATATGAAGCAATCCGAGTGGCGTTACCGCGGCTGCAGACGCCATATGCCCCAGGAGCCTCTGAAAGAATTTCAGTGGGACCGCCGTCCTGCCTTTGAACGTATTCAAGCAGTTCAACACTGACCAGACGCGCTCCGGAGTGAGGCACGCCGTCCGGCTGACCGACTCCAGCTCCATACCGAGATAAGAGATCCTCTGCGTGGGACAGAGTTTGCTCTTCTCTCGGTTGACCCGAAGTCCCAACAGGCTGAGGTGACTGAGCACCATGTCCCTGTGTTCGCACAACTGCTCCCGAGACTGGGCGAGAATAAGCCGAGATAGTTGAGTAAGCGAACGCCGTGTTCTCTGAGCGGAACAATGGCTGCCTCTATGACTTTCGTGAAGACGCGAGGCGACAGGGACAGCCCGAAGGGCTTCAGGTCGATCGCTGCAACCAATCTCGGGGACGGATGCATTCGGGAATGCATTTCTGCGTTAACATTCTGAATGGGAGCTTGTGCAGGGCCCGATTCAGAATGCACAGGTCCAAGATTGGCCTTAACCCACCGCCTTTCTTGGGTACAATGAAGTAGGGGCTGTAGAACCCCGACCTCATATCGGCTGGAGGAACCGGCTCGATCGCGCCCTTCACCAGCAGGACATCGATCTCGGACCGCAAGACATGGGCATCGCTGCTCCGCACTGAGGTGAAGAGGATGCCCCTGTACTTGGGAGGCCGGCGTGCGAATTGAATCGCATAGCCGAGTCTGATGGCACGGATGAGCCAGCGTGACGGTCTGGGGAGGCCAAGCCAGGCCCCCAGAGACCGAACAAGTGGGGTCAACGGTACCACAGACGTACCCGGGGTGAGGAAGCGAGGTGGAGCACGCAGACCCAACTCGGGAGGCCCGGAGGCGGCCCGGAGTGTTGTCTGAGTACTCCAGGTGGGGCAGAGTGTGGGTGAGAAGGCCCGGGGGCGTCCTCGGTGCCCACACTGCTGCCCCCTGGCGAAGGGGGAGAGGGGAGGAAAGGAGTGGCAAGGCCCGGGGGCGTCGCACACTGTAAAACCTGACCCTCTCAGGGCCCAGGGAGGGAGGAAACTGCTCTGAGAATGTGGGTACCGCTGGCCCTTTTGGCATTCCATTTTTTGACACCAATAGCTCCACACTGCTAAATTCTTCCAATGCACATCCAGGCAGCCACCCTGGAAGGCATGGCTGTCAACACTGAATCTGATTCAGCATGAGCACACACTATTATAGTGGGAAACTCAGCGTCATCATCTCCAGCGCATAACAGCCCTCTCTCCGATGCAGCAATTGACATCTGTCCTCTGTCAGAGCCACAAATGAAATGCTAGGTCCCCCCTTTTTTTTCAAAAAAGGACCAGCAATCCCATCTGGGCTACCAGCAGGCATGAGAGAAAGTGGGCGTGGCCGCCAGACTCGACGGCACACGGCACGCTGAACGCTCAAGCCCCTATGAAAGGGGCAGGACGAACAATGCGCAGACGTGGCCATGTTCCCATGAGAGAACATGAACCACCCACGAACAAAGTCTCAACATGCTCATGATGCGATAGAGGAGTGGGGTCCCGAAGAGATGTACCTGGCGGGGATGCCCCACTGTAATCCTCAGGTCACCAAGGCTTATTAACCAAAATAATCATTTTCTGGAGCACCAGAAAAGAAACTAGATCAGGGAATAAGCAAAGGGACTCAACCCCGTGGGACTCAACCCCCCCACCCCCCCACCCCAATTGCCGTGGCAACCCCCGCTGTCAGCCGGCGCTCGACGGCACACGGCACGCTGAACGCTCAAGCCCTTACGAGAAAGGTGAGACGAACAACGCGCCGACGTGACCATTCTCTCCTGAGAGAGCATGAATCACCCACGAAAGCAATCTCACATGTTTACATGTGAGAGAGATCGTGGCCGTCAAATGAGGACAGGAAACAACCGCATCCAGAAACACACGGTTTGAATGACATCTTGAAAAAGACGCAGGGTCAAACCGCGTTGCTCTTTTAGTGACAGAGAGAAGAGAGAACCGCCCCAACAGTGCCGAGGCACACAGGGGAATAGCCGCGGCTTACAGTGGTTTAAAGGTGCAAGCCCACTGTAAGCACTCAGAGGAAACGCCCAGCGAACCGACAGATTTATTCTGCTCGCGACTACCGCTGTAAAGCACCGTCACACCGACACAGGAACAGGTAAGCAGATCTTCTCGTAGAGACTCATTTAGTTTGTGTAAACACACTCTTCGTAGGAACATGTAATGCTCGGCTCCGAAGTTGAAAGCGGTATGCGGTACTTCCACTTCCGTATTTATACCCGCAATGCGGGGCGGTGCGTGGAATGCGTGAACCGCATGCCAATTTTCATTGGCTCGTTTCTAATACACTCGAAGTAGATTGGTCTCTGAAAACAGATCCCAATTCGTCGGTCAGTTCCGACGTACGTCGAACGTGACCGTCTGAAAGGGAACAATAACAAGTCTCTTAAGAATTATGATCATATTTTTCTTACTGGTTGAGGTGTCATTGTTATTTCTCTGTATTTTTGTTTCTTCTTTAGTTTTTCATTTTATGTTAATGCATTCAATGCAGTGCTGTTTCTTTTCTTGCAATAAAATCAAAAATCAAAAAAACAAACGTATACATCAGTCAAACAGCCATTTGTAAATTTATGGACGGTTCTTGCCACTTCGGAAACCAAATAATCTATGAAAATAAATAGCCACATTATTTTAAAATTAGGTTTTAAACATAATAATAATAATTGTGATTATTATGCAGTTATCTTTGGAAGCTCCCTGTTTTTCAGATGAGATTTCAACCAATTTACATTGTAAATACTGTTCTTATTTGCATATTTACGAGATTAAATCACTAAAACAAGTACATCATGCGACAGGCACACAGCCTGTTTCATTAACTGCTTGTCCATCAGTGGAAACGTCACTATGTAAATCCGCTCTGGTTGTCTTCTAAAAAGAAGTACAAAGATATAGAGGGAAAATGCAAAGCGTGTTTGCCGTCTTTGTCTGACACTGATGCTGACAGAAACTACAGAGTGTGAAAATTATATTTACCTTTCTGACTCGCATGCCTGTAGAGAAATTAAACTTCTACCTGATGAGTTTTAATTTGTTTAGAGGAAACTATTTAATACATTTTAAGAAACAATAAAAGCTTTATTTTGAAATGAATCTGGGTGCAAACAGCTAGGAAAGTCAACCTCAACACAATAGGGTATAATTAATCAATTAAAAAAAAAAAAAAACTAAAGTCATCTATGTGCCCATGCTTCAGTATTTGTGTCAATAATGGGAATGAGAATGTGTTGCAATGGTATTCTTAGTCTTTGAGAATGTTAAGGACTGTGATTAGGGTGTCTTAAATATTAAAATGTGCCACTAACATTTCAATGATTTGATGATATCTACACTCAACTTGTTATTGAACATGACCGCACTGACATAGCAAATAATCCACTTAAAGAATAGTTTGCTGATTATCCAATTTGAACTGAAAAAGACAATGATCACCTGTGTCATTAAACTTCATTGTCAGTTCATCACAAATTGCTTGTCAAGGTCTGTTTGTGCCCTTTAATAACCATAAAAATGCACTCATGCTTAAAGAGCGGTCAATTGTAAACCCAACACTCCATTAGCAGCTTTGAATTACTTTTTAAACACTGTGTGCCGTTGATTTGTGTCTTAACACACCAAATGAAGACGATCAACATTGTAAATGTACTTATAATTACACATTTCTCAACACATACTTTAAACGATCATTTATGTCCAGCATTGCAAGCCATAATGACTGTCCTCGTGTTTAAGCGAGACCTTTGGAGCATAATCTGCTCAGTGAATACCCGCATTTGTCCAAATGCAGTGCGGCAGGAAAACAAACAGAACAGTGAATGGTAAACAAAACAGAGTTCCTTGCAATTACCCATGAGCATGTGGAAAGCAAATTATTATCCTCATAAGAGTTTGTTCACATCATGCTGACATGTTTCTTAAAGGTGAAGTGTGTAATTTCTGTGGCAATAGCAACAACAAACAAAAAAAAACTAAAAACAATTTGATTTAAAAAAAAACAAATCAGATCGAATCCAATGATTGGATGACATTTTATTGATCCTGAGACTTCCACAGAAGATACACTATATTGGCAAAAGTTTTGGGCTGCCTGCCTTTACATGCACATGAACTTTAATGACATCCCATTCTCAATCCGTACCCAGATAGCATTGTGACATTGAGTTTAAAATTAAATGCTAAATAATATTGGATCAATGTTGATAATTCCATGCTTTTCAGTGTTGAAAAGACAAACATTGAATCAATGTTGATTTTTGGTCATCTTAATTCTCCACTGGTGAGGCTTACTGTCAATCTATCTGTCCCATCATTCAACATGTTAAAGCAAATCCAAATCAATTGGGTACATTTCTGTGAAATGTGAGCACATTTATTATCCTCAAGGGATGAATCTCCACCAACGAGTGTGTGGATGGCGGCCACCAAGCTCTGAAAGGCGGAAACAGCAGATAAAGTCTAGTCGCAAACCGGCGAAAGACGCTTCCTTCCGCCCCACAACCACTGGCAAAGTCGTTGTCTCCTGCAACACCTCGACTGCGTTACTCGTAACCCCAGAACGCAGAGAAGGGGGAGGGCCTTGGCCGGACGACTCTGTAACAAGAGGAGGCTGAAACAATCTAAAATAAGTTATGCTAAGATCTTCATAAGCTTTTCTTTAGTTTAAATGTTGAATTCTTTTGACCTTTGTTATCCAGAACTTCTCTTAAATCAGCAAAAGCAGTCTTCATCTTTAACCAACACCATGTCTTGGAATTATCCTGTCATGTCTGATGATCTACAGGAGTGAAAACTATGATAGAGACATGTTAGTTCAATATCACACTTTCAGAGATTCCCCTTATGCTGAATATGAAACTTCTATATAATATTTGCACATAAGGCAACCAACTTCATGTTTCTGATATAAATTAAAAAAGATTTTATGGTCTCCACAGGAATGAATTACAATCCCTCATGGTCTCAGCTGGTTCTTGAAAGCTCATTCCCTTTAGCTCTTTATAAATGATCTCCTTTCCCAGGGTGTTGTCCCCTGGCATAACAAACCTTCCAAGGAATGTGGTTGCTGGTGATCTGGTATGGAGAAGCTCACATTTCTAGGGCAGACTACTGTAATTTCTCACAGCTCTACCTTCAATGATGCTGTTGGCCTTACAAGCACCTTCTCACTCTCATACACATCTCACAATCACACCTCCCTTCAGGAGATGCCCAATGGCGGCGGTAAAATCTCTGTCTTAGATTGTCCCTTTTTGGCCAAAAGTGGATCTTATCCGTCATTGAGAAATCACCTCATGCCCACTGGTAACCACTCTTTCCATTACGAAACCTTTGACAGGCGTTTTCTTCAACAGAATCAAGGAATTGCATTCAAGAGCCATCAGAGCCAGTTGGAATGCCTAATAGTTTCAAAACATGGAGACAGATTAATAACTGCACTATTAATCACTTAAATCAATTAGTTATTATAACCATCCGTTCAGAGTAAAGTTCTGCTTCATCTGTAACCAGAGTCATCGCCCTGTACATGGTGAAGACAAAGATGAGACAAAGAAGTTACTGGTCATAGAGTAACGTCTCGGTTACGACTGTAACCTTAGTTCCCTGAATAGGGAACGAGACGCTGCGTCACCGCTTTGGGAACGCCTCTGCGTGTTTGCATCGTGAAGCACGTATGTCATCAGTCCAATAGAGAGACGGAACGTCATAGGCGGGTGACGTCATAGACCCGGAAGCTATAAAGCACACCGGCAAACACACGCCGTTAGCTTCTGAAGAAGGCCTGAAACAAGGCGCTTGCGGGCATGCGAGGAGTATGGCCGGGTGACGCATCGTCTCGTTCCCTATTCAGGGAACTAAGGTTACAGTCGTAACCAAGACGTTCCCTTTCAAGGGAACTCGAGCTGCGTCACCGCTTTGGGAACGAGAATACCCACGTCCCCATGCGAGTCTGGATGCCCGCCTGTGAAAGCTAGGAAGCGAGCACCCGAGACCCTGGAGTAGCAGAAACATCTAGTTCATAGAACCTGACAAAAGTATGCGGCGAGGACCACCCCGCCGCATCACACACTTCCTGCAGGGAGTACCCTGCCAAGAGACCTTGAGAAGCAGCCATACTCCTAGTGGAGTGGGACCGAACAGCCAAAGGAGAGGGCTGTCCGGCCGCCACATAAGCCAGTGAGATAGCCTCGACTACCCACTTGCTCATCCTCTGCTTTGACACCGGACCCCCACGGGATAGAGGTCCGTAGCAAACAAATAACTGATCAGTTTTCCTCCACAGGGCAGCTCTGTGGACATAGGCGTCTAAAGCGCGAACGGGACAAAGCAGATTTAACTTTTCCTGGTCTGACGTCGTAAAGGGGGGAGGACAGAAGGCCTGGAGCACAATCGGTCTCACAGGATTAGTGAGGACCTTAGGAATATACCTGGGCCTCGGAGAGAGAAAGGCCTTAGCCATACCCGGGGCAAACTCCAAGCACGAGGGTGCGACATAGAGGGCTTGCAAGTCCCCAATTCTTCTAAGAGAAGAAATAGCAAGAAGAAAAATTGTTTTGAAAGTGAGAAACTTTTCAGAAACTTCCTCGAGCGGCTCGAAGGGAGCCTCGGAAAAGACCTTGAAGGACGATGGATAAGTCCCAGGCCGGCACCCTGGTGCGTGTCACAGGTCTCAGTCTCAAGGTTCCACGGAGGAAACGGGTTACTAGCGGGTGTCGCCCTAATGAAACTCCACTCAAAGGAGTGTGGTAAGCTGCTATGGCCGCCACATACACCTTTAGTGTGGAGGGGGCTAACCCAGAAGAGAATCTCTCCTGCAGGAACTCCAGCACCACGCTCGCAGGGCAGTTAACTGGATCCCGCAGGCGATCTCGACACCATAAGGTGAAGAGTCTCCACTTTAGGTAGTAAAGTTTCCTCGTAGAAGGAGCTCTGGAGTGTAGAATGGTCTCAACAACCTCAGTCGAGAGACCGGAACTTATGAGCTGGGCCCCCTCAGAGGCCAAGCCCACAGTTTCCACAACTCCGGGCGGGGATGAACAAAAACTCCGCCCGCCTGAGAGAGAAGGTCCCTCCTGAACGGGATCTCCAGGGGAGAGCCGTCGAGGAGAGACACCAGATCCGAGAACCATACCCGGCCCGGCCAGAACGGGGCTACCAGAAGGAGATGGGCCCCGTCCCGGCACACTCTCTCTAGAACTCCCGGAAGCAGAACAATCGGGGGGAAAGCATACAGGGGCAGCCTCGGCCACTCCTGTACCATCGCATCCAGTCCGAGAGGAGCTGGAGGCGACAGGGAGAACCACAGACGACAATGAGAGTTCTCGTGAGTGGCGAACAGGTCCACTTGGGCCCTGCCGAACTTCTCCCAAAGGAGCTCCACCACATCGGTGTGGAGTCTCCACTCCCCGGGCCTTGGCCCCTGCCTCGACAGGATGTCTGCTTCCACGTTCAACCGCCCAGGAATGTACATAGCCCTGACTGACAGCAATTTTCCCTGAGCCCAGAGGAGGATAAGGCGCGCCAGCTTGTATAAGCGACGGGACCTCAAACCCCCCTGATGGTTGATGTAGGAGACCACCGATGTGCTGTCTGTGCGCACAAGCACATGATGGCCCCTGAGATGCGGCAGGAAGTGCTTCAGAGCCTGAAACACCGCCAACATTTCCAGGCAATTTATATGCCACAAACGCTGGTGCTCCTGCCACAGACCCTGGGCCGAGCGACCACTCATGGTCGCCCCCCAGCCCGTCAGGGAGGCATCCGTGGTCAGAGAAGTACGCTGACACGGTGCCCCCAGCGACGGGCCCTGGGTCAGGAACCTGGGGTCCTTCCACATAACCAAGGTGCGGAGACACCGCCGTGTTGCCTTGATTACGCGCAAGGGGTTCCCCCTCGGGGAAAAAACCCATGTTCTTGAGCCACCACTGTAGCGGCCTCATGAACAACAGGGGACCCTCTCTATAGCCCCCTTTTGCAGCAGAGTCTGTACTTCTTGAGTCATCACCAGAGCCTGCACCGGGTCCACCACAGTGGAGAGGACCCCGTTGAAGCTGTTGACATCGTGTGCAGACACGCAGCGGCTTGACCTGCTGCCGAGTATGCTTTGCCCACAAAAGAGGATGTGACTTTAAGAGGTTTTGTGGGTAAAGTCGGAGCCTTTACGGTCAACGCAGACTCGGGTGACAGATGGCTCGCAAGCGTCTGTTCAACCCGAGGCAGCTGACCATAACCGTGTCTCCTACACCCCGCGATATTACTATAAACTGACGTTTGTGGGGTGAAAATGCGTGCAGACACGCGCCGCTTCCAAGACCTCGACACCTCGGTGTGGAGGTCCGGGAAAAACGGCAGACTCCGTCGAGGAGGCTGAACAGAGCGCGCGGGGAGAAAGCGTTCGTCGAGTCTGCTTTTTACGGCAGCTCGCTCATAATGTTCATGTGGCCAGTCAATGTGTAATCTGGCCACCGCTCTGCTCAGCACCTCCATGAGTTCCTCACTTGCAGGGGATTGAAGTGACGAGTCTCCACCCCCTGCATCGATGGTACAGACATCAACCTCCTCGGAGGAAGATAGCTGCAGCATCGCGGCCGCTCCCCGGAAAACCAGAAACCGCAGAGCGGGCTCCCGAACCCAGAGAGGCAGCGCTGGATCTGGCGGGTGAAGGAAGAGATAGGGCGGGGCCCGTCTCCATCCCCTCCGTCAGATCCTTTTGCGAACCCCACGACATGAGTCGCCGCTGAGCCTCAGTGTCAAGTGTGTATCCCCGCTCATGATGTAGCGAGAGCAGGGAGGAACACACTGTCTGAAACGCTGTTTGCTCAGCATTTTTCTCTATCAGTGTGCTTAATGGTGAGAGTGCAAACAAAACAAAACAGTCTGAACTCAGACACAACACAAAGACACTTTGGACAGTAACACAGAGTGCTTGTTGAAGGCAACAGAAGCTAACGGCGTGTGTTTGCCGGTGTGCTTTATAGCTTCCGGGTCTATGACGTCACCCGCCTATGACGTTCCGTCTCTCTATTGGACTGATGACATACGTGCTTCACGACGCAATCACGCAGAGGCGTTCCCAAAGCGGTGACGCAGCTCGAGTTCCCTTGAAAGGGAACTAATCCAAAATGATCACTTATATCATTTAAGGTCTGTATTTATTTAAAAGATTGAGTGAATGAGTTTTGCTTGAAACATTTAATTACCAATTGCCTAGTCTCATTTCTTTAACATCTCTGTGTCTATGATTTCCCACTGAAACACTGTGCTTTACTATAAATAACGTATCACTCATAGCACAGGCTCAAATAGCATTCAGCTGTCTTTGAATGAGAGAGAAACCACTGAGGCAAAGTCCACAATGCCCCAGGACTGCATTTTCATAAACTTTTAACATAGATAGTTTAATTCTACAATTTTTCGATTCTGGCTTAACCAGAAATGGCATGTTTTGAATTGCATCTTTGTTTATATTTGTATATATGTATGTATGTATATATATATATATATCGTTAGCCTCATAGCATAATTGCCTAAGTCTTTTTTTGGCCAAATATGGTCTGGGCAATTATGCTATGAGGCTAAATATATATATATATATACACCATACATTTCTGTCCTTTGATCTCATCTAGAAATGTAGGCTATCTTGCAGGTGCTTTCTTTGTTTGCAGCCATTTTGCAAATAATTTGTAAATGTTTCTCTTTGTGAACTAGAGAAACAGCAGGC
The DNA here is from genome assembly GCA_023566225.1 of Romanogobio albipinnatus. NCBI lineage: Eukaryota > Metazoa > Chordata > Actinopteri > Cypriniformes > Gobionidae > Romanogobio > Romanogobio albipinnatus. The sequence continues at coordinate 20,360,640 of CM042241.1, forward strand.
TATCTATTTATGTGTGTGTGTGTGCGTGCGTGCGTGTGTGTGTGTGTGTGTGTGTGTGTGTGTGTGTAGAGAGAGGAGTGTATAGGGTGAATTCCAAAGGGAGGGGCTGCTCTCGCTTCTGAACACTTGAGAAACTCGAGGAAAGGAAAAAGAAACAGTTAAAAGTTAACTCGTATATTTTCAATTGTATTTTACTTTAAAATTCAGTTTAACTCAAATAATTTTCTTTTCATTTTTCTTTTCAGTTGAACTCAGATCAGTCTCCTCCCCAAATACTGAACAGCTTTACTGTCAAAATCAGAAGGCCAACGATTCTAGCCACTATTATTCATAAAGGCGCCTTTATACTTTAGCGTGTTTAAACATTTTAGGGATTTCTAAAGCTGCACTTCCTTTAGCGCAGACCCACCACTTTAAATCGCTTTAATCTCACAGCTCGTCACACTTCCCCGTACTTCTTCTAAGCACGGCTCTTTGGTGAGAAGGAACACTTTAGAGATTTTTCCTGCCTAAAAATAAAAAATAAGTAAAAAATAAAAAACAAAACTGCAGTCTCGCCGTGTTCCGACCACTTCACAGTCACAACGAACTAATTGCTAAATCGCATTACGGATTAATCTCCCGAAAATTTGATTTAATGGTCTTTTGCACAAAAGATCCACTTTTACCCAGTTTCATTCAATATTTTGGAGGTCCATCGATCAGAACAACTTAAATAAGTTGCATCAAATTAAATTACTTAAAATTGACCTATGTCTTTCACACATTTATTGGCAACACATCTGGTATTTCAAAATAACAGTTCTTTTTAGCAGTTTCAGTCACTGTCTCAACAGTATATATATCATCAGGCAGACTTAGAATCTTTAAGAAAAAGAAAATGTCTTACCTGATGAATTGATTGAGACAAATGTCTGAAATGCAGATCCTGTTCGTGACGCCAACTGTTGATCTGAAAATTCAGCTTTGGGGACGTTATGATTGAATCACAGGATGTAATTTGCCAAGATATCTCTTATTTATTATTTTTATATGTCAGACATAGTAGAGACATTGAAAAGTTATTGTCTCATGCCAGCTGTATGTTTCTCCATTCCTCCATTTCTCTCCCTCTCCCTTCTCCATCCTCCCTTGTCCCTCTCTCCCATCTTCCATCTCTCTCTCCCATCTCCCATCTCTCTCTCCCGTCACCCGTCTCTCTCTCCCGTCTCCCATCTTCATCCTCCCTTGTCCCTCTCCCTCGTCTGAGGCAGGACACTCTATTTGAATGTTATATACTATTAACAGAGGATCTTACTAGGAGGAAACTTTCTTAGAAGGAAGAGAAACATGCGTCCTATGTTTAAAATAAAGCGTATACATCATGCTTCCATATGTTGCACAATCCACTTTCCTTATAAAGAATCAGTTGACAATACATCATGGAACAGATGCATGCTACTGTATGCATCAGTGGAAACGTGCTATAAGTATGCACATTCCTGTAACAAATATAGCTCATCCATGTCTCTCCTTGGGACACATGTTCAGAAACAGCCTGACTTTACATTGTACATTATACAAATAATTATGAAAAATAATAAAACATAATAATACTATTGCGGCGTATAAACTCAAAATCAATCCAAACGCCGCGGCAGGCTAAGACACGTGGGTTAACACTGAAGACGCGTCACGTTGAACCACTATAAAAGGTCTCACGTTGAACCACTATAAAAGGTCTTCATTGCTCTATTTCGCAAGGAACAAACACTTACTTCAACAGATGTTCTTCGTGAACTGTACAAAATACCTCAGTGAAATCACAGGAGATGTTGAGGAGGACAATGATGGTAACAGTGGCTGTGAAGGTGCAGTGACGGTGGCGTTGACGGTCAACAGAAAGTTTCACCCCATGCTCACCCTGCCGCCATGATCCAAAACCCCTTACGTCACACAGGTGAACACGCACATTAATACAAACACCACGCCCCCCCAGTGCCACCCACAGCAACCGATGACGTCACTTAACGCATGCACATACACAACAGTATAGAAAGAAAGGGAAATACCATAAAAGACCAATCAAACCCAATGTATGGCTCCTACATTCCGGCCCCAAATTATTCAATGATAATAATTAACCACCACCATCATCCCGTGGGAGACAGACACCAAATCAAAATACAAAGTGAACTACTGGTCTTCTAAAGTCCTGCAAAGTCCAATAATGTAAAGACCACAATGTCCAAAGATCTTCACTGCCCCTCCGCTTCCAGCAGAAGGCAGACCTTGGTTATTGGCCGGTCCAGATAGCTGGTTCTAGTTTTAATCCGTACACGTCGTACCAGTCCATTTTTGTCCGGAACAGTATCCACAATTCTTCCTGTAATCCAAGCATTCCGAGGTGCCATATCGTCCACTAGCACGACAAGATCTCCTGGAACAAAGTTTCTTTTGGCAGTATTCCACTTCTGGCGCTCCTGAAGTCCAGGAAGATATTCCTTCACCCAGCGCTTCCAGAACAAATCCGACATATACTGCACTTGTTTCCAACGACGACAAGCGTAAACATCCTCCTTCTCGAACAATCCTGGTGGCAACAACGGCTGCGACTTAAGCAGAAGTAGATGGTTAGGTGTTAATGCCTCCAAATCTTGAGGATCTGTCGATGCTTTCGTTATTGGACGGCTATTCACAATTGATTCAGCCTCACAAAACACCGTCATCAAGCTTTCTTCGTCCAGGGTCTGAGTCTTCAAAATGGAGTTTAGCACCTTACGAACTGACCGAATCAACCTCTCCCAAGCACCTCCATGGTGTGACACTGCTGGGGGATTGAAAACCCATTTCACACTCTTTTGTAACAGCATATCATTTATGAGGTTGTGGTTCAGATTCTCAATAGCCTTCTTCAATTCACGTTCAGCGCCCACGAAGTTAGTACCATTATCCGAACGGATTTCCAGGACTTGACCACGTCTCGCCAAAAACCTTCTAAAACCATTGATGAAAGAATCAGTGTCTAGAGATGAGAGAACTTCAAGGTGTATGGCTCGTATCGCCAAGCATGTAAAAATAAGTCCATACCTCTTGACCACAACTCTTCCACGCTTAACCTCAAACGGTCCAAAACAATCCAAACCAAGTCGACTGAAAGGAGGCTCATCAGGAGTTATTCTGTTGTGAGGAAGGTCAGCCATTCTCTGATGTCCAGGTGAAGCAGACAATCTACGGCAGATGACACACTTAGCCAAAACCTTTCTGATGGCAACACAGGCACCAGGAATCCAATACTTCTGACGCAGATGAGAAAGCATATGGTTTCGTCCACCATGGCCTGTGTCTTGGTGTACTTGACAGAGAATAAGATTGGAGATATGTTGATCTTTAGCCAGTATAACCGGATGTTTTGCTTCCACTGGCATAGCTGCTCTACTAAGTCGTCCTCCAACCCTAATGAGACCACCATCCAGGATCGGGTTAAGCTTATAGAGGTGACTCGTCCTTCTTACACACTCTTCTTTCTTCAAGTTAGACAGTTCTTCCGGAAACATTATTTTTTTGACAAAACCTGATAATATCTGACTCTGCTGCAACCATATCATCCACGGACAGGACACCCTTTGGCACTTGAGCCCTAATACCTTCCATCTGGACCTGTAGCTCTTTCTCCAGCTGCTCAGCACCTAGGTCCGATTCAGAAAGGGTTTCGATCAGCAGCTTTCGATGTCGCACCAGAGACAGAAGCAAAGTCTTAAACTTAAGAAACCAACCAACAGCCCTTTTAAGATGAAGCCAGGAGGAAAAGTAGGCGATAAGCTTCTCCACCGGACTGACCTGATCAACTTGAGCAGCATTCACCATCACAGCCTTGACCTCTGGGTCTCCAACAAGAGAGTCTTCCAAGGTCTCAGGATTTTCGGGCCACCTGCTCTCAGGCTCATGAAGAAAGTCAGGACCACAGAACCACGCACCAGTCTTTAGCAATGACTGAACCTTAACACCTCTAGAGGCTAGATCCGCAGGGTTGGTTGATGTATTCACGTATCTCCACTGGGATACGTTAGACACCTTCAATATTTCAGACACTCTGTTTGCTATGAAGATTTTAAATCTGGATGAGTCATTTTTTATGTATTTTAAAACAGAAGTACTGTCCGTCCAAAAGACTGAGTCTTGGCGGTCCATTTGCAGCTCTTTCCTCCACAACTTGTCCATCCTGCTAGCCACCACTGCGGCAGTCAGCTCCATACGGGGAATGGTGACAAGCTTTAAAGGAGCTACTCGTGCCTTTCCCATTACAAATGCACTGTGAGTTTGCCCACTATCATCGTGGAGCAACAGATAAGTCACAGTCCCAAATCCTTCCTCACTTGCGTCTGCAAAGTGGTGAAGCTGAGCAGAGACAAGACGACCACAGTCCAAAGGTTTTAAGCACCTACTGACCTCCCAATTTTCAAGGTCGTGAAGGTCTTCCAGCCAAGCCATCCATTCTCCAGCAACAGAAGAGGGCAAAGGATCGTCCCATCCCAAACGTCTCCTGCAAAGGTCTTGGAGGATTTTCTTGGCGGACAAGACAACAGGTGCCAAGAAACCAAGAGGGTCGTAAATCTTCTTGTGAGAGGATGGTTTTTGAGGGTGATTTTAAACTTGAGCGAGTCAGATTGAACACACCGCTGTACCCCCAAAACACATTCTACAGGCAAAGCATCGCTATCCAAATCCAGATCTTGAGGAATCCTGAGGAATAGTAGCGAGGACAGTGCGTCGATTACTAATCCATTTTGTGAGCTTGAAACCGCCTTCAGCACACAAAGACCTAAGCTCTCGACATAAGGACACTGCTTCCTCTTCAGAGCCAACCGACACCAAACAATCGTCGACGTAGAAATGGTGCAAGATGGTGTTAACAGCCATAGGACTGAAGCGCCTTTGATTGTCTTCAGCACACTTCCTCAGGGCGAAACAGGCACAACTAGGGGAGGAAGTAGCACCAAACAGATGCACCCTCATTCTGTACTCCACTAGCTCCCGACTGCAATCTCCATCAGGCCACCACATGAATCTCAACAAGTCAGAGTCTTCAACTGGCACTCTGACCTGATGAAACATGGCCTCAATATCTGCCATTAGCACCACAGGTTATTTGCGGAATCTTGTGAGGACTCCCACCAACAAGTTTGTGAGATCTGGTCCTTGAAAAAGCTGTGAGTTCAAAGACGTCCCCTGAAATGTGACCCCACAATCAAAAACTACCCGCAGTTTTTTCTTTTTATAATGATACACCCCATGATGGGGTATATACCATACCCTTCCATCACAGCGGGTCAGTTGTTCAATTGGAACTCTCTCTGCGTAGCCATTAGCCAGCATTTCAGACATGAATGTAATGTAATCGGAGCGAAAAGATGGATCTTTATTCAAACGCCTTTTGAGACTCAATGCACGCTGTTCTGCAACGGTCTTATTGTTTGGCATTTTGAGATATCTTTGTCTTACCGGCAAACCAATACTGTAATGACCATCAATGAGCTTGACAGACTCTGAGACAGATTCAATGAAGCGCTTATCCTCCCTTGACAGACCAGGTTGCTCATCCTGTAGAGTTTCCGGGAAATCCACCTTCAGCTGCCTCTCCCAAAGCTCATCAAGCCTCGCCACAGAGATCCGATTGACTGTGATGTCAGGCTGCAAACACTGATCACTGATCTGACAATCTCCTCGGAGCGGGCCATTCACCGTCCAACCCAGGATGGTCTTAATCGCATAAGGGCCCCCGTCCACCGCACGAATCACCTCCCACGGCTCCAGAGCTTGAGGGACGTTAGTGCCGATCAGAAGGTCCACATCAGCATCGATCTCTGGTATTTTTATGTGTCTCAAGTGCAGCCACCTTTGGAGATCTTTTGAGCATGGAATGTTACCTCGATGAACAGGCATACTCCGTTGTGTAAAAATCTCAGGCAGGCCACAAAAGTTGTCCGAATCCAGCCCGGCGACTTCCAAGTCCGACAACTTGTAACTGTCCACCACTTTCTCTTGTCCCATAGTTCTAAGGAGGATTCCCAGCTTCTTCCCTGTAAGATTGAGTCGGTTCATGAGTCGCTCTGTACAAAACGAGGCAGTACTCCCCGGATCCAAAAACGCATACGTGACCAAAATCTCTTGCCCTCTTTTGGATTTCACCTGAACGGGCAAAATAGAGAGCGAACAGTCCTGCTTACCGGCCCCAGTCAAACCACTAGACTGAACAGACACCACGGCACCTTCTCTGGCCATTTCCAAGACACCATTGGCCTGAGTTGAACTCTTTTGTTTTGCTTTGGAGTGGATATGCAACAATGTAGGGTGCCTATAATTGCATACTCTACACATTAGACGTTTCCAGCAATCTTTACTCATGTGCCCAACGCACAGACATCCAAAGCACATACGGTTCTCCTTCAAAAAAGACATTTTTTCATCTTGTGTCCTTTTATCCAAAAGAAGGCAAACATCAAAAGAATGTCCAGCTCCACAAAACAAACAAACCTTCACTGGTGAGCTCTTCTCTCTTTTGTTCCCAGGCTCCACTTTCCTCTCAACAGGTGCTACAGTAGTGGCAAAACTACTGCCTCTAGCTTTTGAACTAGTTTGAGATTTGACAATTTTTGATTCCTTTCTTCCTGTCACAGGTGCATCTTGTATATTTCCAAAAAGTGGGTCACTTGCTAACTTGACTTGCCTCTCCACAAACTCCACAATGTCTGAAAACGTAGCTCTACGACAAAACTTCTCTTGAACATCGCAAGCCACACTTCTCCAACGATCCCGCAGCTTATAAGGCAGCTTTTTCACAATAGTTTGCATATTTACAGGCACGTTCAGATCACTTACGGCGACTCCCATAGAGTTGCAACATTCCCGCAACAATAGACTGTAGGCCTGTAAAGCTTTGATATCTTCAGCTTTAACCATCGGCCACGAAAGCACCTTATCCATGTAGGCAGAGGACACTTTGAATGGATCACCAAAATGCTCCTGAAGTAATGACTTTGCCTTAGTGTATCCATGAGATGGAGGCAGATGTTGACAACTTCGAACCAAATCTCTGGGCTGACCTTTCGTATACTGCTCGAGATAATACAAACAGTCCTCATGACTTTGGGTTCTCCCTTCAATATTGTGTTCAAATCCCCTCATAAACGTTTGATACCGTAGTGGATCTCCGTCAAAAACTTGTAGGTCTCGCTTGGGTAAGAGAAAAAGTGATTGTTGTCCAACCAATAAAGATGTAATTTGATTTTGCCTTTCCAAAACTGTCAGAAAACGCTGATCAGGATTACTCACTGTTACAGGTGCAACTTCATACTGAGAGCGAGTAGCTGATGGATGAAAAGCTCCGTCTAACGGAGTGGACAAACCAGCCCCAGTCACAGCAACGGGCACAGCAGCAGGCAGAATATGCAGATTGGGTGGACCAGCCCCGGCAACGGGCACAGCAGCAGGCAGAATATGCAGATTGGGTGGACCAGCCCCGGCAACGGGCACAGCAGCAGGCAGACCAATTTTGTTGTGTGTCTTGGGCCTCACAGAAGCATCACCTGCAAGCAAAGCTTCACCTGAGGTCTCTGCAGCCGATGGCTGAGTATTGAACTTGGGCACAAATGTTGCAGCGTCATGGCTTAACTGCGTTCTCTTCCCCTTTTTCAAATAGGAATTCATCCCATCTGATTGAACAGAAACATGAGACACACGAGATCCTTCTGAAGTCTTTAACACACTTACTTTGGCCATAGATGCTGCCAGCTCCATGTCCAGGTCCAGTTCCTCCTTCTTTCTCCTCAATAGGTCCTGCTGTTCCTCCAAGGCATGCTTCCGACTCAGCAACTTTTGACGAGCCAAAAGAGCAGCTATTTCAGCCTCAGCCCTTAACCTGGATGATGATATGGTGGACATAGATTTACTCATCGTAGTACTGCATTTCTTTGACCTCACTGACACATTGGAAATGCTATCACTTGGCCTAACGTCATCCTCTACTGTATTTCCCATCACTTTAAATATACCAGCGTCAATGTCATTGGAAACAATAGGTCCTAATCCTAAACATGGGAGAACAACGCCCTCTGCTGGTACTTCTGGTGCCTCCAACAGCCATTTATTCGTTTCCTCCACAAAAGCAGTTTTATGTTCTTTAACACTGTCAAACCAAGCATTTTGTTTTTCTTGTTCTTCAGGTGGGAGCATTGGAACTACAGCACCATGAAGATGACTTGCTTCATCAAACGAGCTCAATATATTTTCAAGACATGAACGAATTTTCTCAGCATTACCAGCACAGTGCATCAGATCTTTAATTTCTTTTATTGCACCCTTAATCCTTCTTACTTTTGCTTGGCGTTCCTCTTGAAGCCTTTCCACCTTATGTTCAAAAGCCTTAGGTGTAAGTGTTATTTGTCTCTTATCACTTGCTTCTTTTACCAAATCAAATCTGGTATCCTTCAACTCCATTTTTCATTTACGAAATACTCCAATAATCACCAAAATATCTGCCAATGAAATTAAACAGCGCACTCTTATTTATGGCTTATGTTTCCACGTGAACAAGATACAATAAGTTGTCTTTGATTCCCTCTAAATTATCCACAGAGGCTAAGCTAAACTCAACCCTAGTCTTCTGTGCATACTAGCGGTGGGTATTTATGTACCTACATACCGATAGTCTTGAACCAGACTGACCGTCTTGGAACCAGAACTACGGCGGCACTCCCAAGCGCAATGCTTCACCCGCTTGACGCACAAACCAAAACACTACAAAAAGTCCCAAAACAAACAAACAGTACAATCACCTTATGTGAAAGTACCGCTGAGCCTAGCAGGGAATACAATCATTCATTGACAACCAATCCACAAACGTTTATAAACATAGTACCTTTCAATCGAGGCGACTGTGATAACCAAATGAGCATCGTAGCAGCAAATTAATGAATGAAAGGGCTTACGCAAGTCCAATGCGCGTTCGTGTCTATCTTTTACAACTATGAAAGCGATCTCCCACATCCAATGTTGTCCCGACAATACGTCTGAATCGGCGCTTCAACAAACTTTCTGTTGACTCAATATTGCGGCGTATAAACTCAAAATCAATCCAAACGCCGCAATAGACGGGATGATGGTGGTGGTTAATTATTATCATTGAATAATTTGGGGCCGGAATGTAGGAGCCATACATTGGGTTTGATTGGTCTTTTATGGTATTTCCCTTTCTTTCTATACTGTTGTGTATGTGCATGCGTTAAGTGATGTCATCGGTTGCTGTGGGTGGCACTGGGGGGGCGTGTTGTTTGTATTAATGTGCGTGTTCACCTGTGTGACGTAAGGGGTTTTGGATCATGGCGGCAGGGTGAGCATGGGGTGAAACTTTCTGTTGACCGTCAACGCCACCGTCACTGCACCTTCACAGCCACTGCTACCATCATTGTCCTCCTCAACATCTCCTGTGATTTCACTGAGGTATTTTGTACAGTTCACGAAGAACATCTGTTGAAGTAAGTGTTTGTTCCTTGCGAAATAGAGCAATAAAGACCTTTTATAGTGGTTCAACGTGACGCGTCTTCAGTGTTAACCCACGTGTCTTAGCCTGCCGCGGCGTTTGGATTGATTTTGAGTTTATACGCCGCAATATTGAGTCAACAGAAAGTTTCACCCCATGCTCACCCTGCCGCCATGATCCAAAACCCCTTACGTCACACAGGTGAACACGCACATTAATACAAACACCACGCCCCCCCAGTGCCACCCACAGCAACCGATGACGTCACTTAACGCATGCACATACACAACAGTATAGAAAGAAAGGGAAATACCATAAAAGACCAATCAAACCCAATGTATGGCTCCTACAAATACCAAATAAAAATAACATTAAACAATAAAATTACAATCTTCAGCGACAGTACAAAAAGTCCTAAAAAACATAGTTTTGAAAATGTTTCGCCCTCATAGAGAGAGGGGGACTCACCGATCGCTCCTCGCGGTGCTTCAAACCAGCCGTCGCACTAGTATCCGCCCGCCATCCTGAGGGGGCGATTTCAACAAACAAACCAGGCGAGCCGGCAGAATCTTAAATTTTCTGCTCATTATAGACCCACCGGCCTGATGTAAAGCGCCCGGGGGAAAGCCAGAGGAAGGGAAAAAGGCAGAGTTCATCTCCGGGGGCGGAGTCCGCTGCCTGCGCTGGTTCCGGTTACCAGCCCCGGCTTCCTTCCTCTTCCTGTTGCGGGTGTCCCGCCTCCCCTGCGCCCCAGTCCTCCGCGGCGGGGGCGCTCGAGAGGCAATGCTGGCTCGTTGTTCCCGTCTCCAGTCCTCAGACTGGGACGGGCCGGGGACACCCGACTGCCTGGCCGTGGTCCCGGACCTCAGCGGGAAGCATGTTAAATGCTGCCGAACGTGCCTTCGCCTCTCCGAACTTTCCCACCACCGCCTCTCCGGAGGTGCCGAAAAGTTCAGATGGCGAAACCGGGGCATCCAGGAGAAAGAACTTCTTTCTCCCCGATGTCCAAACGGTTTAACCACCGACTTCTCTCCGTGGCCACCGTCGCCGCCATCGGCGCTATTTGTCCGGTGGCCCAGAGAGCAAAAACCGGGGTCCGACGCGACGCGACTCGACTACCACCTCAGGGGGTCCCTCCCCCTGATCGAGGTCCCTCAACAGGTCCGCCTGGTAAGCCAGCAACACCGCTGTGGTGTGCAGAGCCTCCGCAGCATGACCCACTGACATGTACGCCCTGCCATTCAGGCGTTAGACCGGCAGGGTGGGAGCCCACAGTGTCGCCGGCCGCCCAGAGGCGAGATAAACATCACATCTCGTCCACGGGCGGCACCGACACACACTCAGCCAGGCAGTCCCTCGACATCAGCGAACTTTAGCTCGCCGATGTCGACAGATGCTGGGCTGGGTATGGTTTCTTCCATCCCCTCGAGATCTGCTGATGGAGATCTGGAAGGAATGGAAGACTCCCAGGAGTTCAAATCAAATCAAATCAAATCACTTTATTGTCACTCTACCATATGCACAAGTGCAACAGTAGGTGAAATTCTTAGGTGCAGTTCCGAGCAACATAGCAGTCATGACATGACATGTACAACATTTAAGCAACAACAGATTACACATCTGATGCTCACACAATTACTCACAGCACAGTATACACTACAATAAACAATAAATAATTTACACAATGTGAGTGTAGTTCTCACAGCTTTAAACAATATACACATACTTACAATATACATATACTTAAAACAATATACACTAAACATACATTAAACAATAACAGTTTACATTAAGCTATAGTAATAATATACAATGTACAGTATACAATATGTTCACAAATTGAAATCCAAAGTGCAATAGATGCTGTATGATAAATAAATGTGTATATAATGTGTGTGTATCTACAGTGGGTTGTGCTGAGTGATATTCTGTCCAGTGTGTGTTATGATACTGATGGATCAGGAGTTAAGTAGTCTGATTGCTTGTGGGAAGAAGCTGTTCTGGAGTCGGCTGGTGCGTGTTCTGATGCTGCGGTACCGTCTGCCTGATGGCAGCAGTGAGAGCAGCCCATGGTTCGGGTGGCTAGAGTCTCTGATGATCCTCTGAGCTCTCTTCACACACCGCCTGGCATAAATGTCCTGGAGGGAGGGAAGCTCACCTCCGATGATGCAGCTGGCCGTGCGCACTATCCTTTGCAGGGCCTTGCGGTTGCGGGCGGTACTGTTGCCGTACCAGGTGGTGATGCAGCCAGTCAGCAGGCTCTCTATGGTGCTGCTGTAGAAGCGTGTGAGGATGTGGCGGTTCATTCCAAACCTCCTCAGCCGTCGCAGGAAGAAAAGGCGCTGATGAGCCTTCTTCACAATGGCCTCAGTGTGGACGGACCATGAGAGTTCCTCTGTGATGTGGACACCGAGGAACTTGAAGCTGCTGACTCTCTCCACTGGTGCTCCATCGATGGTGATGGGGCGGTGTTCTCTCTCATTCCTCCTGAAGTCGACCACCAGCTCCTTGGTCTTGCTGACGTTGAGGGAGAGGTTGTGCTCCTGACACCACCGTGTCAGAGTGTGCACCTCCTCTCTGTAGGCCGTTTCATCATTGTCGGTGATAAGACCTACCACCGTCGTATCGTCAGCAAACTTGATGATGGTGTTGGAGCTGTGGATTGCCACACAGTCATGTGTGTACAAGGAGTACAGGAGTGGGCCTAGAACACAGCCCTGAGGGGCTCCAGTGTTGAGAGTCAGTGATGATGAGATGTTACTGCCCATTCTGACCACCTGGCGTCTGTTTGACAGGAAGTCCAGGATCCAGCTGCATAACAAGCTGTTTAAGCCTAGAGCCCGGAGTTTCATGTCAAGTATGGAGGGCACAATGGTGTTGAATGCTGAGCTGTAGTCCACAAACAGCATTCTCACATATGTGTTCCTCTTTTCCAGGTGGGAGAGAGCAGTGTGAATTGTTGATGAAATGGCATCATCAGTGGAGCGGTTTGTGCGGTATGCAAACTGCAGTGGGTCCAGTGAGGGGGGGAGAACAGAGCAGATGTGGTTTCTGACTAGTCTCTCAAAGCATTTACTGATGATGGGGGTCAGAGCAACAGGACGCCAGTCGTTTAAGCAGGTGGTTTTTGACTGCTTAGGTACAGGAACAATGGTGGACGTTTTGAAGCATGTGGGGACCACAGACAGGGAGAGGGACAGGTTAAAAATGTCCGTGAAGACTCCAGCCAGTTGGTGCGCGCACGCTCTGATCACGCGGCCGGGAATGCCGTCTGGACCCGCTGCTTTACGGACGTTCACCCGCCGGAAGGATCAGGTTACATCCGCTAAAGATACGGAGAGTGAACCAACCTCCAGTCCACGAGCCACAGCCACGAGCTCTCTCTCCGGGAGGGCGGTGTTAGTTCCCTCAAAGCGAGCATAGAAGGTGTTGAGCTCATCCGGGAGAGAGGCAGCGGTGTTCACGGTGGAGTTTGTGTTCCCTTTATAGTCCGTGATGGTGTTAATTCCCCGCCACATGCTTCTGGAGTCGGTGGTGTTGAACTGTCCTTCAATCTTGTCCCTGTACTGGCGTTTTGCTGCTCTGATGGTTTTCCGGAGGGCATAACTTGCTTGTTTATGCTCCTCCGCATTACCGGAGTTAAAAGTGGAGGTCCGCGCATTGATTGCCGCACGAACATCCCCATTTAGCCACGGCTTCTGGTTTGGGTACAGCCGAATTGTTCTGGTCGGAACAACGTCTTCTACGCACTTCCTGATGAAACACGTTACGCTATCAGCGTAAACCTCGATGTCGTCATCAGAGGCCGACCGGAACATCTCCCAGTCCGCGTGATCAAAACAGTCCTGTAGCATAGAGTCTGATTGGTCCGACCAGCACTGGATGGTTCTGAGGGCGGGTGCTTCCTGTTTCAGTCTTTGCCTGTATGCGGGCAAAAGTAGGATGGAAGCGTGATCCGATTTGCCAAATGGTGGGCGCGGGAGGGACTTGTAACAATCCTTGAAGGGAGAGTAACAGTGATCCAAAACACGGTTCCCTCGCGTGTTGAAGTTAACATGTTGGTGGTATTTAGGTGCGATGCGCTTGAAGTTGGCTTTGTTAAAGTCCCCGGTCACAATAAACGCAGCCTCAGGATGCGCGGTTTCCTGCTCACTCACTGTCCTATACAGTTCCTTTAGTGCCCGGTCTGTGTCGGCTTGTGGGGGAATATACACAGCAATGATGATGACCGCTGTGAATTCCCTCAGTAGCCAGAATGGTCGGCACAGAATCGTGAGAATTTCCAGATCAGGAGAACAGAAAGACTTGATAGAATGTACGTTCCTCTGATCACACCAGGATCGGTTGATCATAAAACACACACCCCCGCCTTTGCTTTTCCCTGAGAGATCTTTTTCTCTGTCCATTCGGTGCACGGAGAACCCCGTGGTTTCGATGGCCGAATCTGGAATCTCAGCAGACATCCAAGTTTCTGTAAGGCAGATAATGCAGCAGTCCCTCGTGTCTCGTTGGAAAGAGATCCGTGCTCTCAGCTCGCAGAGTTTATTGTCCAGAGACTGAACATTAGCCAGTAAAATACTGGGAAGCGGGGGTCGGTTTGCACTCTCTTCCCTCTACTCCGGCCGCGTTTCCGTGGTCGGGCCGCCCAGACAAAGGGCTCCGCTGCCGTATTTGTAAACGGCGGTTCGTCACTGAAGAATTTAAAGTCCGGTTTTCGGTGTGCGATTGCCGAACCAATGTCCAAAAGTGTCTGTCTGTCGTACGTAGTAAGGCAGACAACATCCAAGACAAAAAACACAAAAACTATAAACAGAACAAACAAAAAACTACAATGTTTCAGCAGAGCTTGCGACGTTGCGGCCATCCTCGGCGCCATCTTGACTCATGATCAAGATGGGAGGTCATGGGCGGAGAGAAACCGATCGTCCGAACTGTTTGGACGCTCAGCCTTTCTCCTCACGCGCCGCCAAGGCAGCTGCAGTCTACCCGCAGCGCGTTCCATGACCTCCAGCAACTCCCCGTACATGGGACAGGATGGTTAGAGAAGCTTCAGCATCTTTAACTGACTCACCCATCCTCTGCTCGAGTGGAAGAGCAGCAGACAAGGAGGAGGAACATAAATCCAGCTCCTCCTCCGAGGTCCGCCTCTTGCGATCTGGATCGTCCTCAAGAACCATAACTGTCTCCAAGCGACGAGCCAGATCCATCTGGGAAGCGCATGGTGTTTAGACGCCGCTCAGCCTCAGCTCAAGCGCGTCCGTTCCCAGATGCTGAAACCTCTCCCCTCGAGAAGAGGTCCAGCCAAGAGCGGAGCGTTCCAGAGGACAACGCTCGCAAATACTTTCACAAGAGGTTCGCAAACCTCTCGTGCATGCTCTTCTCCCAGACAGTAAACGCAGAGTGTGTGTGTATCCAAAGCGCAAGCTACACGTTCAAAACACACCTGCAGAAGTGGCGTTCTCAGCATACTTCATTGTTATCCTTCTTGTAGACGTTTCACGTGAAGACAGGCAAAACAGTCCCTGAAGACGAAGAGATACTGTCATGTTGGCAAGGCGCCCTTATATACTTCCTGGTCGCACCTTGATGACATCATAGGCTGTCACTGGTCAATAGGATTGACGTTTTTTGATTGTGATTTCAGGCACCGGTCACGCTGGAGGCGTTCCCCGTAGCGTCGAAGCTGACGCAGCGCGAGTTCCCTTTCGAAAGGGAACATCGCCAATCCTCTAGTGTTATCTGCTAGCTACAGCACATGCAGAGAGATATATAATGACTCTCACAGAGTCCTTAATTCTTGTGGTCATCCAGTTATATCATAGCCTGTTTTAAATTTATAAAATGTAGGCTATTATTATTATTTTAAAAACCATGTATAATTTACATACATTTAATTATTTATCTAAAGAATACAGGGTTAATAAAGAATTTTGAATATTTTCCCCTAGTAGGTGGCGGTAATGCACCTTCAGATCAAAGCGCGGCTTAACAGACTTCAAGCGCGAAAATTACAGAGACAGGACAGCGATAGTGTTTTTTAGAGGTAAGTACAAAAAGATTAATACAATTCATCTCAATTTTAATTTTGTGTTTTTATTTATCTTTATTTCTTACAACTTGTGTGCTTCTCCTGAGCGAGTCAGATTGAACTGAGACGTTAATAGAGTCACGTGAACGTCCTCCGTACACAACCAATGTCCAGGATATTCTTTAATACATTGAATTTCAGTTTCTGACTTGTGAAACTCTTATTTGGATCTGGACGATTTTCAGCTTTCAGTCGTGCATCGTTTGTTGTGAGGTGTTCGCATAATTTTAGAATCAAAATGATTCATTTGTGCGTGCAACCATAGACAGTAATACGTGCATTTGTGGATCCGGTGCTGCGCATGCATTCATTGCCTTGTTTGGGAGTTGATCCTATTTGATTCATTTGGATTTTGAGACAATAGGATCGACTCACAAACGAGTCAATGAATGTGCAGCACCGGATCCACAAATGCACATCTTACTCTTTGCACGCACAGATTCTGACCAACATTAATACAAAATCAAAGTTTTGCATTCACAATTATGTCTCTGTTTGTACAAAATGCTGCACATTCATGTTATTCTGTATTTAGCACACACAAGTTGAAAGGCATTTGTTTGTAGACAGTAAAAATATCTACAAAATGTATCAAGTTCATGGATAATTGTGTGTGCATTTATTAATCGTTTTGATAGTAAAATCATCCCATATTTGTCCAGTGTACAGGGAGAAACGAGAGGCGATCGGACGGTCGGATGAATTTCTGGCATGTCAGTTCTTCTGGTCGCCCCTCGTGCGGGTATCGCACAGCTGAAGCAGAGCTAGAACTGATTGCCCTGTTGGCGTGGTGAGGGGAAATAGGACAATCAGTTCATAGCTCTGCTTCAGCTGTGCGATTAGCTCACGAGCAGGGGTGTAAATCGCGGGGGGGTAGCAATCTGAGGGCTGTCCCCCCCTAAAAATGCTGAGTATTGTAAATAATATAACAATATATATTTAAAATAAATGTGTAAGTAGTAAAACAATACAAACGCAAACGGGACAAAAAATGCGTTTTAAGTTTAGAAACATTTTGAGTCCCCCCTCCCCCCTTGCTTCACAGTGGTTTGATCCACCGCGCACCTTAACTAACGTTACCCATAGAACGTAGAAAAACTACCACACAAGTTTGGGGAGAGAACAAGGCTCTTCAGACTGCAGTTGTGAAACACCAGTAAGTAGCTGTCAAGGCTATTTTATTCACTTTAAACATCAGATGAAGTGATTCTTTTCTCTTTAATACAGATTAGGCAAAACACTGTTAACATCCCTTGCCCACCGCCGCACCGCCCCGCTCCGCTGTATAGTAATGAAATCATTTAGTTCAGTTAGAGAACTGACAAAACAATTAAAAACTGAACGTGTCTGCTCAATACAGCACGAGCCGAACGAGCAAACAGCTGACAGACAAGATTATCGAAGATTTGGTTTCAAAGCGTAAAAGCGCCTATTTAAGGGAGTGTGTCATTGTACTGTTTTGTTGTTGTGTTTTTCATTACGAATAATAGGCTAATGAACCCAAAATTCAAGAAACCCGCCCCCAAATTCTAAAAATTGGCTAATTCTAAACCGAAAGTTCAGTCAGATCTGTGTAGGGTTTTGCTCAATATGATAATAAGTGGCAGATCAGAGGGCTTGCTGCAGTTGAATATCTAAATATCTGAATATCATAGTATAAAATACTATGTGGAGGACGCAAGATAATTTAATAATTATAATATGACTGTGTGGTGAACCTTAATCGTATTTAAACTACTATCGTTTTGTGTTGTTGGTCAGATAAAATGACCAACGGACATGAGATAATTTTTCAGTACACCAAAACGCCAAATAAGTACAAATTGTATTTTTTTTTTTTTGGTACACATATCCTTACAAGTACAATTTTGGCTGTATTATTTGTGTCCCCTTCAAAAATTGCTCTTGAGAAATTTAATGTTTATTGCCCCCCCCCCCCCCCCTCCCCCCAACTTTTAGATGAAATGTACGCCCCTGCTCACGAGGGCCGACCAGAATTACAGAATTCCAATTTAATCTTTAATGCAGCAAGAAAGAAAATGAAAGAAGTGTGAGAGCTTTTAAGTTCTCTAGGCAGCTATATCAAATTGCAGAAATATAGAAAACTGCTGCGCCTCCAGTTTGTGTTGTAAAATGGATAATCTCTTCCAAACCACTGAGTAGCCTATCCAGCTCCTCTTTTATTCATTTAGCTACTTGATTATTGATTTACTTGTTCACTTCCACACTTTATTTGTTTATTTACTATTATTTATTATTAAATACAGTATTAATATTAGATAAAACTAGATGTATATTTGAAGATAATTTCACCTTGCTTTTCCATTCATTCCTCCTGTGTGTCTGCAGGTGCTTTAAAGGGAAACGTCTATAATACAATTTATTAAAATTTAATTTAAATTCAGTGTGTTTTAACTGGAATGTAAAAATGTTGATCACATTTCAAGTTTCACTTCATTTTGTAGTACATGTGTAATGTATAATTAGTCACATTTCCAAATATTTACTATCTTCTTGTTGTTTTAGGTGCATTACAAGTGAATGCTGATAAAAAGGAGGCATCAGAGTTTATCTTTGCTGGGACGGTGCAAAAATGGCTCTGTTAAGCCCCTGAAATGCTTGGGGGCATTGCTCGTGGTGGAAACCCCTGAGTTTAGAGTATTCAGAGTATTTCATTCTTTCTTCTACCTTTTTTCTTTGAGTAGTACTGTCCATTTCTGTCTTTATTGGTGAGTTTCCATTTGTATTTACTTCCATTTTGCAGATGCAGGTTGTCATGTATTTCACTTGTGTTATCAATTCAGATGTAATTGTTTTACATTTGCATGTAAACTGAAGGATGTTGTTTACTTTGAGTGACTTTTTGATACAAAATCATATCAATTACAGCCATACATGAAAATTAACTGGCATAGAATCCTGCTGTAAATAAAGCAAGATTGATTTTATAGTGTTTGTTGAAGTAATATACTATATATAGTATAGTAAGTTGAAAAAATATCAGGCCATCTGTATCTATTTTTCATCATTGAAATAACATTATTTCAGGGTGCAAACCTGATGAAAAATCAATATTAAATTTCAACATTGATTCAATTATATTTTAGTTGACGCATTAACATTGATTCAACGATGATTCAGTGTTGGTCTGCTATCTAGGTAGGGTTTATAATGGAGTTGGCCCACCGTTTGCAGCCTTCTGGGAAGGCTTTCCACAAGGTTTAGGAGTGTGTTTATGGGAAATTTTGACCATTCTTCTAGAAAAGCATTTGTGAGGTCAGGCGCTGATGTTGGACTAATTCATTCCAAAGGTTTTCTATCGGGTTTAGGTCAGGACTTTGTGCAGGCCAGTCAATATATACGCTCTCATTCATGTTTTTATGGACCTTGCTTTGTGCACTGGTGAGCAGTCATGTTGGAACAGGAAGGGCTCATCCCCAAACTGTTCCTCCAAAGTTGGGGGCATGAAATTGTCCAAAATGTCTTGGTATGCCAACCCATTCCCACTCGCAAGGCGTCAAAATTTGAAGCATGGTCAAGTGTCTTTCGCGTCACAATGAAGACGTTAAAAGTACCCTATAGGCGTCACTATATCGATGCGCAGAGTACTCCATAGATTTCAGTTGTTTGCCCATTGCATCAGATCAAGATGCATTTAATTATTTGCATTTTTAAAAGCAGACAGACATGATTTTATGAATATTCATAGACTACTTTTATATTTTGGAGCAACTAACCCCACTCCTACCCTAAACCTACCAATTCTAAACAGTATAAACAATATAAAACAGATAACAGGCAAAAAAAAAAGTACAGTCAAAGGTATTTATTGCAAAAACTGACCCAAACAGTATAAAAGTATTAACTCATGTTGCATTCCAAGTCTTCTGAAGTCATACGAAATCTTCATGTAAAGAACAGAGTTGATCTTAAATTTTTAAAGGTCCCGTTCTTTGTGTTTTTTGAAGCTTTGATTGTGTTTACAGTGTGAAATATAACATGTGTTCATGTTTCGTGTGTAAAAAAAAACTGTATTTTTAACACAATTTACTTATCTGTATATTGCTATTTTCACTGTCCTAAAAACGGCTGATGAGTTCCTTGTTCTATGAAGTCCCTCCTTCAGAAATACGTAACGAGTTCTGATTGTGCCAGCGGTTCCCGTGTTGTGATTTGACCGCAGCTTAGTGAACGTGGCACGGTTCCTGTGTTGTGATTCGACAGCAGCTTAGCGCACGTGGAAAGGTCACGCCTCTTAACGGGGTGATGTATGCGCTCAATGATCTCTACAGCGTCCCTGGGAAAGCCAAACAAAGGTGATTTGACTCCGGGATGAAAATAACAGCGTCTCGACGACATGGCGACAAAAGCACTCTAACGCAACACTTCCTTTTCTCCACGCGACACGTCCTCTTCTCCACGTGGGACAGCAACAAGACCACGCCCCCTTTTTGCACATATTCTTGTGGGCAGAGGTTAGTCTGTTCTACTGTTCGATCGACATCATTTATGAAGGAAGTACCAGGATGTAGTCCAAGCCAGCCGTTCGCTGTAGGCTTTGAAAGGGAACTTCTGTTAAATAAAATATATCGCTTGGCATTGAACTTTGAGCTTTATAATTTTACAGGTATTATTTATGCTCTAACAGCAACATTACACACTAACTAAAGTTTGAACAGTGGGATCACGAAGAACGGGACCTTTAATCGCTGAAATTATGATCCATCCAGGCGCTCCGTGAACGCAATGCTCTCATTCATTCATATCTCATTCAGATGATACACCTGACTCTTGAGCATGACACAACTGGTCACGGTGACGTAGTGACGCAATTAAATTTGAATGTGTGCATAATCTTCGGAGGATGAAGAAGCCGATCACTTTTGGGGATTTTCTTCACACAAATCAATCGTTTGGCCTCGGGAACACTTGGAATATTTGTACTTTTTTAATAAATTGTGCATGCAGTCATATCTGCCTGTTATATCCTGTGTTTTATATCATATAATGCACAAATGGGTCGGTTTAGGGATGGGATGGGGTTGGGTTACATGTTCAAATGTGTCTAAATAGTGCAAATAAATGTAAATAAAATTATGCTGGTTTAATGATTAAATTGAGAATCACACTCCACCATGTCATAATGGCAAAATCATAACCCAATATATAATTTCATCAAGACGATAATGTTCCCATGCCCAACGCGTCTGTTTATGATGCCAAAGGTTTCTCTTTGAAATCAATAAAACACCCTGCGCACCGAAAAATAACACCTAGGGGTGCCTTTAGCGTCTTAATTGTGACGTGGAAGGCGCTTGACCATGATTCAAATTTTGACGCCTTGGGAGTTATAAACGGGTTGGGTATGCTGAAGCATTAAGAGTTCACTGGTACTAACCCCTGAAAAACAACCCCACACCATAACCCCCCCCCCCCCCCCCTCCACCAAACTTTACACTTGGGACAATGCAGTCAGGCAAATACCATTATTCTGGCAACTGCCAAACCCAGACTCATCCATCGGATTGCCAGACAGAGAAGCATTCGTCACTCCAGAGAACACATCTCCACTGCTCTAGAGTCCAGTGGCGGCATGCTTTACACCACTGCAGCCGACGCTTTGCATTGCACTTGGTGATGTAAGGCTTGGATGCAGCTGCTCGGCCATGGAAACCCATTCCATGAAGCTCTCTATGCACTGTTCTTGAGCTAATCTGAGGACCACACAAAGTTTGCAGGTCTGTAGCTACTGACTCTGCAGAAAGTTCTGCACACTGTGTGCCTCAGCATGCGCTTACCCCGCTCTGTGATTTTACGTGGCCTACCACTTCGTGAGTTGCTGTTGTTCCCAATTGCTTTCACTTTGTTTTAATACCACTACAGTTGACCATAGAATATTTAGCGAGGAAATGTCACGAATGCACAGGGGGCAACCTATCACGGTACCACGCTTGAATTCACTGAGCTCCTGAAAGCGATCCATTCTTTCACAAATATTTGTAGAAGCAGTCTGCATCCCTAGGTGTTTGATTTTAAACACCTTTGCCCTTCACATGAATTAAATTATGTATATATATATACAGGTCCTTCTCAATAAATTAGCATATTGTGATAAAGTTCATTATTTTCCATAATGTAATGATAAAAATTAAACTTTCATATATTTTAGATTCATTGCACACCAACTGAAATATTTCAGGTCTTTTATTGTTTTAATACTGATGATTTTGGCATACAGCTCATGAAAACCCAAAATTCCTATCTCAATAAATTAGCATATCATGAAAAGGTTCTCTAAACGAGCTATTAACCTAATCATCTGAATCAAAATTACACCTGCAAAAGATTCCTGAGGCTTTTAAAAACTCCCAGCCTGGTTCATTACTCAAAACCGCAATCATGGGTTAGACTGTCGACCTGACTGCTGTCCAGAAGGCCATCATTGACACCCTCAAGCAAGAGGGTAAGACACAGAAAGAAATTTCTGAACGAATAGGCTGTTCCCAGAGTGCTGTATCAAGGCACCTCAGTGGGAAGTCTGTGGGAAGGAAAAAGTGTGGCAAAAAACGCTGCACAACGAGAAGAGGTGACCGGACCCTGAGGAAGATTGTGGAGAAGGACCGATTCCAGACCTTGGGGGACCTGCGGAAGCAGCGGACTGAGTCTGGAGTAGAAACATCCAGAGCCACCGTGCACAGGTGTGTGAAGGAAATGGGCTACAGGTGCCGCATTCCCCAGGTCAAGACACTTTTGACCCAGAAACAGCGGCAGAAGCGCCTGACCTGGGCTACAGAGAAGCAGCAGTGGACTGTTGCTCAGCGGTCCAAAGTACTTTTTTCGGATGAAAGCAAATTTTGCATGTCATTCGGAAATCAAGGTGTCAGAGTCTGGAGGAAGACTGGGGAGAAGGAAATGCCAAAATGCCTGAAGTCCAGTGTCAAGTACCCACAGTCAGTGATGCTGCTGGTGTTGGTCCACTGTGTTTTATCAAGGGTAGGGTCAATACAGCTAGCTATCAGGAGATTTTGGAGCACTTCATGCTTCCATCTGCTGAAAAGCTTTATGGAGATGATTTCATTTTTCAGCACGACCTGGCACCTGCTCACAGTGCCAAAACCACTGGTAAATGATTTACTGACCATGGTATTACTGTGCTCAATTGGCCTGCCAACTCTCCTGACCTAAACCCCATAGAGAATCTGTGGTATATTGTGAAGAGAAAGTTGAGAGACGCAAGACCCAACACTCTGGATGAGCTTAAGGCCGCTATCGAAGCATCCTGGGCCTCCATAACACCTCAGCAGTGCCACAGGCTGATTGCCTCCATGCCACGCCGCATTGAAGCAGTCATTTCTGCAAAAGGATTCCCGACAAAGTATTGAGTGCATAACTGAACATAATTATTTGAAGGTTGACTTTTTTTTGTATTAAAAACACTTGTCTTTTATTGGTCGGATAAAATATGCTAATTTTTGAGATAGGAATTTTGGGTTTTCATGAGCTGTATGCCAAAATCATCAGTATTAAAACAATAAAAGACCTGAAATATTTCAGTTGGTGTGCAATGAATCTAAAATATATGAAAGTTTAATTTGTATTATTACATTCTTGAAAATAATGAACTTTATCACAATATGCTAATTTATTGAGAAGGACCTGTATAAATATAAATATATATATATATATATATATATATATATATATATATATATATATATATATATATATATATATATATATATATATATATATATATATATATATATATATATATATATATATACATGGCAGGGGCGTAGCCTGATGGGCACAGGCCCGCCCACTATGATGACTAGGCCCCCACCCCCAGTTTATTATACAAATATAATAATATTTATTAAATAACAGTTGTTTAAATTATTTTAACGTAATTACAAAATTATTATAACATCTCAAATACTGAAATAAATAAAATGTGTTTTTTTACAGTCTATGGTTTTTGCATAATGCTTGATGAGTTTGATTGACAGCTGTGTTAGGCAATTAGGTGTCAGGCTGTCTCATGCATGTCGCGCGGCTAGCGCCTGTGAGTTCATGAAGTGTGTTTACCTATTCACTTAGCCTATAATTTGCAGATAGATAAACAGCAGCGATGCAAAATTCTATAAAAAAAGACTTTTAAAAACTTGCATTAATGCGGGAGAGAACCCATCCATCAGGCCAAAAGTAGCTAACGGTAAGACTTTTAAATTCCAAGCACAGGTTAATTCTGTACAGCCGGGAACATGCCATTGGTATCTGTCAGTCGTGATAGTGTCGGGGTAAGACGCAAGACACTGAGTTTTAACGCAATTCGACCTGAGTTTCGAATCCGAACTTGCCGTATTTTCTTTTCTCATCACATATCAGATCGGAAAGGTGTTTATTTTCAATTAAAAATGAAGAAGTGGAAAGTAAGTGTCTAACGTTTAAACGCTGCCCATGTTTTGTATGTGGACAGGTTGTAGCTGCAGTTTTGGTTTATGTTGACAGTGATAGGGACACCTGCGCGTGTGAAAGTGCCCGCTCACTTTTGCCCAGGCCCGACCAAAAATAAAATTCTGCCTACACCACCGATACATGGTAACACTTTACAATAAGGTTGTATTAGTTAACATGAACTAACCATGAACAACACCTCTGTTCAGCACTAGTTTATCTTTGTTAACATTAGTTAATAAAAATACAGCTGTTCATGATTATATATATATATATATATATATATATATATATATATATATATATATATATATATATATATATATATATATATATATATATATATATATATATATATATACAGTGAGGAAAATAAGTATTTGAACACCCTGCTATTTTGCAAGTTCTCCCACTTGGAAATCATGGAGGGGTCTGAAATTGTCTACTGTGAGAGACATAATCTAAAAAAAAAATATCCAGAAATCACAATATATGATTTTTTAAACTATTTATTTGTATGATACAGCTGCAAATAAGTATTTGAACACCTGAGAAAATCAATGTTAATATTTGGTACAGTAGCCTTTGTTTGCAATTACAGAGATCAAACGTTTCCTGTAGTTTTTCACCAGGTTTGCACACACTGCAGGAGGGATTTTGGCCCACTCCTCCACACAGATCTTCTCTAGATCACTCAGGTTTCTGGCCTGTCGCTGAGAAACACAGAGTTTGAGCTCCCTCCAAAGATTCTCTATTGGGTTTAGGTCTGGAGACTGGCTAGGCCATGCCAGAACCTTGATATGCTTCTTACAGAGCCACTCCTTGGTTATCCTGGCTGTGTGCTTCGGGTCATTGTCATTGTTCGGGTCATCTTCGTTATTGTTCAAAATCAATTCCCCTATGAAGATAATTAATGGGATTTTTACTTCCATAACCCAACTGATTAGCTTACTAGTCTCAGCCTCAGACGTCACACCCATGGACCATTGGCTGAACGTCTGATGCACATTGGCACACAAATTTGGAAACACAGTTTCAAAGTCGTCATCTGATTGATTTAATTCTACAGGATTTCCTAGAGATGTGTGTGACACATTCTTTGACGGTCCATCTGGAAACAAAGCCGTCACAACACCAAACCAAAAAGAAGAAGAAAGCTGTCATGTTTAGTGACAATGAGCACTTATCATGATCAACTAAACACTGGATTTTCCAAATATGTGAACTTCACAGAATGGATTATTTAAAATACGTCCATGAGTTTTACACGCCAGTCTGTAAATTTCAAACACTTAAACAAAACAAAACAAAACAAAACAAACTGTGATTGGTTGCTTCACATGTCAGTCAGACAGCCTCTGGGCGGGCCTTGGCCAATGAAAGATGCAATGGAGTTCAGACCGTCTGCCGTCAGTCTGAAGGTCTGGCTATGCCAGACTAACCAGGCACCACAAATGACCCAGATACTCCCCCCATCTGCCACTGGTTAAATAAAAAACAAATAGTCCCATCCCGAAAGTCAATGTTGCTGTGTGACGGTATAGAGTGCAGTGAATGAACGTAACAGTAATCTGGGGCCATTGGCGATCTTTGCACGTTAAGGTAATCAAAAAACTATGTTTTTAGTGCCACAGTATTTACACTTTTCAGGGGGAGACCAACAAATGGCTTCCTTACATGTGGGATAAAAGGCATTTTAATATTGGAAACATTAAACTTTAAAGTCAATGAAGATATCCTGAAATTCTCAATGATATTCAGAAAGCTGTAAGAAGTTTAACCTTCTCATTCGTGACCTAGTGAGATTAAATTTACCATTTTTGAATGTGAAATCCCTCTATTCCATACTGTCTGATGGTTGTTTGATATTAGCGCTATCTGAGGCTGATGAAAAGGGACTTCCAAAAAAGTCGGATCATCTGATATCTCCTCTTCTCCTACACAAGGTTGAGATGTCTGCACAGTTTGATGAAACTTCAGAACTTCACAGAAACTATGACTTCACAACTTTCAAAGAAGAGATGAGCAAACTCCTCAGCATATCTGCATTTCAACCACACTCTGTCTCTTCTCTCTCTCTCTCTCTCTCTCTCTCTCTCTCTCTCTCTCTCTCTCTCTAATTCTTTCTCAGTCACAAAGAGTGTTACTTTGTGTCTGGTTTCCTTTGTCTCTTCTCTCCGGAATGATGATTTAATCACAGTTGCTGACTCTCTGAAACATTTCCCTCCACCTGTTTTTGTTCTATTGATGTCCAAATGAAATGTAATGGTCAAAATACGGCACACAGTCACTGTGTTTGTTTTGGTGCTTTTTCTCATTTGTGATGGAAAAACGTCAGATTAATACATTCGATTTAAAAGGAAAGTGATGGATTGGAGTAGAAAAAAAGGATGATAAACAGGGTGGAGAATTCATCCTGGGTTTATCCGGCTCCTACCAGGATTCATCTGCCCTCTAAGCATCTAGTCAATCGTTCAATTACTCTACCGTTCGGGGTCCACACACACGTACACAGATATCTAGGATTATTTTTTGGAGACCAAAACTGGATGCCTCATTTTATTCCACATCACTGTGAAGTTTGTCCATAAGGACTTATCAATGTCAGCGGTTCCACACACTCCCCATGAGGGAAAATCTCTGTGGTGAAAGACTGCCAAAGCAGTAGCTCGCCGCTTGAAAGCTGCAGCAAGCCGCCAGGCCCGGATTCTTTCAAATTCATCTCATGTCAACCTGAACGGTGTGTGTGTGTGTGTGTGTGTATGTGTGTGTGGATATCTTCCCACCCATAAGGTGAGGGCTGGTAAATGAAAGACTGCAGGTGACACACCAAAGTTAGGTTTCTTGGATGTGTACAGGAGGATACACAGGGATACAGTTTTTACCTGTCTCTTTTCCCACAAAGCTGCTGTGCTTCTATTGAAGAAATTAATTACCAGGCAAGTTATATCAAGCATCTCACATACAAACACATATGAGTACGATATGCATACAAATTCAGATAGATGATGATACATAGAAAATTCAGTTTCAAAGCAGTGTCATTGTCAAGTCTGGGCACGAATATGGAAAAGCACACTAGTTATACAAACATAATCAACAGTAAAAACAAGCTCTTAATGTGACAGAATGATATTATTTTTACCAAGAGGAGAAAATTACAGTCAATGTTAAAGCACATAGTTTTTGTTAGGCACACTGACACAAAACAGTCTGAGTTGTTTTTTTATTTTATTTATTTTTTTTTTTTTTTTTATTTAGCATAGCCTAATTTATGATCAAATTAAAGAAAATATACCAAAAATATAAAATTCAGTTATTGTTTACTCACTCTCATATCACCCAAACATGTATGACTTCTGTGGAAGATGAGAAGAAATGGTTCAATGCAATTAAAATGAATAAGGACTATCCAAGCTTCAAAAAGGAGGTAAAAATGCCATAAAAGTATCATAAAATGGTTTATATGGGTTACATTATAAGTCTTTCAAAGCCATACAATAGTTTGTGTGTGAAGAAAAGAAATACAATAACCACTGCAACTGAATCAAATGAGGGAATTGAGAATCTGATTTATTCTGATTTTTGAACAAATAATTCAGAACTAAATCAATGTATTCATTGAAAAGATGTTCAGTTTCAATCCTCATTTGTTTTCATCATACTTACATTTTTGTTCATAAATCTTTTTAACACTATATTACTTGTACAGCACCTTGGTTTCAACTTTGGTTTTGTGAATTTAGAATTTTTGGGAATTTTAAACAAGCTTAATAAATAAATAAATAAATAAATAAATATCCTTTTAAGTCTCTGTTGTATTTTAAAACTCACAAGCTATGTTTTTTTTTGTTTTTTTTCTTCAGAATACCACATTCCTGTCACCATCACCACAAATATCTGCCCAAAGAAAGAACACACTGCTCTCATTAATTATTGTACCTACAGTAAACGGAAAAAAGTGTCATTCTTTGCTTTTTGTGTGATCTCGCTTAGGAGGTAATTATAGAGCACAAGTTATTTGCATAAGAAATGGATTTGTTGAGTCTGATTTGGTTAAGAAGAGACAGGGTTGGATACAGGCTGATGAACACTGCAATTGTATCAAATTAAATGTGGCCTTTATTCACTTTTGAATGGAATAATTATTCAAAACTACTAACTATTAAAGTTTTGATTTAGAACTCCCCTCTCATACTTTCACAAATAATTACTGTCTAAAGGCCCTATAATGATTACTATATTAGCACAATAACGTTCTGTTCATTATAAGCATGGACTGCAGTTTTGTCATCCATTACTTTAAACGCTCAAGCTCTTTAAAGCAGGATGGATTCTGATTGGCTGTCAATGTTTCTATCATTCATAAGCTGGAATTTTTTTTTCATTTCTCATTTGAAAAATAATTTCTCTCTGTCATTATGTTTCACTAAGTACAACATTCCTATCAGATTTGAGGGACAAGTTTACAGTTTATGTCAAGTTTAGGCTTGACCCAGGGTTTGGTGCTCCTATCCGTGTTATTCAGCTATCAGGCTGCAGTGGCTCAGTGATTCATGTAGGTTGTCTACTAACCGGAAGGTTGGTGGTTCTATCCCTGGTTCGCCAAGTGCTGGATGGCGCCTTGCATGGCTGGCACGCCGTCTGTGTGTGAATGGGTGAATGTGAGGCAATATGTAAAGCACTTTGGTGGCCATGTGTTTGCTGAAAGCATTATATAAATGCAGTCCATTTACCATTTAAAATTTCCCTCTGATTTCATGGGTAGGGTTAGGTTTAGGTTTCGGTTTAGAGGTAGGTTTAGGGGTAGGGATAGGGTTAGGTTTAGGGGTAGGGACTAAATTTACATATAAGAATGTTGTTCCAGGATCAGTAAAATATGATCCAGGAGCATTAGGCTATTTGGCTACTCAGTGACTGTCATTAAAGTTATAGTTGTGGCATGGACTCTGGTATCCTTTTACATTTAGAACGATTTTTGAAACTATATCTTTATTGTTATAGTTATCATCCTTGGTTTGAACGGCCCTTAAATCTGAATATCTGAAATATATTGTTCTCTGCAAGTGGCACCAAGTCTGCACATTTGATTGTAAACCATCTAGGTGTGTCAGTCAGAGTCCTGCACGCAGCCAGGAACCCCACGCGTGAACTGCTAATATGTGATGTAATGGGTGGAAAAATATAGAGGGCCCTACTTTAACAATCTAACAATCACGCCCTTTAAATAACAAAAAATATACTGCGCCATTGACTTTAGACCAGGTTTTTGTTGGTCAATGGCACAGTCATTTCCAGTTGCCTCAAAATAGCATTACGGTAACAATGAGCATGAACACACCTCGTTTTCAGACCAGCACCCCATAGGCAAACAGATGGGCGTGAGTGCATTTGCTATTTAAAGAACTTGCCGCTGAACTTGAAAATGATAACTGTGCAGTTCAAAATGCTTACACTACGACTGACGGCATTGCACACCAGTTACGCTCGTCAGACGTAGCGCAAGCATTTTTAACCGTGCAAGACGTTACACTTTTTCTGTAAATTGAATACAGAAGACGCTCCGCTAGAAGTTATCATTTTTACTTTATAAAGTTTTAAATATGGATATTTCACACAAATGCATTGTTTCGCTTCAGAAGGCCATTACCATTTTTCAGCCGTGTGGAGCAGTTATGATGGATAGATGCACTTTTATGGACTTCAACAACAGAGAAACATTCACTGCCATTATAAAGCTTGGAAGAGCCAGGACATTTTTTAAAGGTCCCATGGCATGAAAATGTCATCATAACATTAATATGAGTTCCCCTAGCCTGTATATTGTCCCCAAGTGGCTAGAAATTTCGATAGGTGTAAACCGAGTTCTGGCTGTTAAAAAATTAATTTATTAATTAAAATTTAATTCTGAAAATTAAAGCTCAGACGAGCCGATCTGAATGTGTTATGTCGTCATACGAGAAAAGGTTACCTCCCCTTCCTCTGCTTTGCCCGCCCAGAGAATATGGAGAAAATGGATTCAGTTTATCAGTCGCGATGTCAGCACAGACTTTTACGATATGGATTCGACAGCACCGCCACAAACAGTGAGTAACAGTGTTCATTAATGCCTGATCTGTGATCAGTGAGTTCTGATGTGTAGCTAATCATTCAAGTTCACACAGACTTTTTTTCTAAATCATTTAATACTGTCAGTCACGCCGCTGGCCGGCTTGATGCCCTAAGCGTAATGCATCAGTGAATCAAGCCAGTGACTAAAACGATCAACTTCACATCGTTTCTGTTAGTAGCATGAAACAAATCCATTATTTAAATTATTAAACTACAGAAAGCGATCAAAGAACACTCTTTATAATGTTCGGATCTGTCAATCACACATCGCGAGTATATCTGCACACTTGTCCAAACTGCCATAATAATGAATGACGCTGTTATGCTGCACAACAAAGCTCTTACTGTATTCATGTTGACGTCGTGTTTGCTGTTAGTTGTGGTGATAGCATTTTGTGAGAGAAATAACGTTGCAATGACGAGATCACTGCATTCACGCGATCAACAAGACTGCTCATAAATGCAGCCGTTCATGTGAGGTCTAAAAAGATCTAAAAAATAATGCAATAATCAACACTTTGACGATTCGTTCATCTCGACGGCTGTGATGGTAAAAAAAACTTAGTTTAGTGGGTTTAAAGGGGTTCCACATGTTACAAAGTTCATAGAATAAGGAGGAAGAAGACAGGACGGCATCACTGGGTTTATTCAGAGCTCTCAGATACAAACAAAATAAACTTGTGCTCTCAACAACTCGGTGCAATAAAACTTTCTCAGCAATCTTTCCCCAGCTCTCCGTCTCTCTGCTCCACGAGTGCCCAGTCTGTCTCTCTCTGGACTGGCAGTGCTTGCAGAGTCTGACGGTGTCTCGCTAAACCACGCCCCCTCCGCCACATAATCTAATACTCATTTCAAATGCAAAGATGTCAGCCAATCACAACAGTGGCCGTTTTCACTGAAGTCTCACAGCAGACACGCCCCGAACAGGGCATTCAAGCCAGAGGGCAAATATCAGTATAGAAAAAATGCCTTTTATTTCTAAATTATGATTTTTTTTTTTATGTAAAAACCATACTAACAATATAAGCACACCTCATGAAACATTATAAAATAAATAAATAAATCCATGCCATAGGACCTTTAACATAACTCTGATTGTGTTCGTCTGAAAGAAGAATGTCATATACATCTAGGATCGCTTGAGGGTGAGTAAATCTAATTTTCATTTTTGAGTGAACTAACCATTTAAGTACTACAGGTGCGGGTGCGGGTTTACCAAACAGGACCTGTGTAGGACTCTGGTGTCAGTGACATAACATAAATGACAACACCCGTTTCTCAGTGCATCTAATCAAAAGCCAGAAAAAAGGTTTTTGATGGCCCAATCCACCTTATTTTTATCATAAAGGTGGGACAACCATTTTTAACTTGAATACGCAAGGCTTCCAGTCAGTATCAGCTTCCAGTTATTTTAGCTGTACAAAAACAGACTATTATACTGCTTCATACTGCAAACTGGTATTTGCTTTCATATTCATAGTATATGTAGCTCTCTAGCAGGGTTAATTGTAAAGCATTATCTATTGTGAAGGGTCATTTCATTATGGTTGTTGTAGTGCTGTGCTGGAATTTATTTTCAAGGAAGTACCGTGTCTATTAATGGGTATAGCTACAGTAATGTCTTCAGCTAGTCAGCTTGAGGTCCTTTACATCTAAACTGGCTGGATCTCTTAAGCCTAGTAATATCTTTTTTCCCCCCTCTCAACTGTTGTTAAATGTTGCATCACATTTTATTTTTGAATATCCCATTTAACTCTGAAATATGTAAAATTAAGAAAATAGAATGGGATGTGAGTGCTGTTTTATAAAAATAACATAAAAAACAGAGATTTGAATGTCCCTAAATAAGAGACTGAGAGATGCCAAACAGTCCTATATTACAGTTTTTCTCAGTTGTTTACACACAAATTCTGGTACTTGAGACACAATGACCACAACATGTAACTCATTCACCAACCCCCTGAACCAATTCTGCTAAACTACAAGCACAGTTCCTGCTTTACACTCAAATTGCAGTTCTAAAACACACTTTTTCAAAACACTACACACAATTCTCTGCTTTTGGCACAATTTTCATGCAGAAAATATCTTGTTTTCACAAGGAACACACTGCCATTCAAACATGCA
Source organism: Romanogobio albipinnatus (assembly GCA_023566225.1). Taxonomy (NCBI): domain Eukaryota; kingdom Metazoa; phylum Chordata; class Actinopteri; order Cypriniformes; family Gobionidae; genus Romanogobio; species Romanogobio albipinnatus. The sequence continues at coordinate 20,392,940 of CM042241.1, forward strand.
CACTGACTCATCACAAGGGCAAACACCCGTCACACAGTTTTACAATTAGCATTCAGAGCTTTAGCATAAAAGGGCAACAGGTGAGCTCTTTTGTTTTGGAGCAATGGATGCCAACATTGGAAACAGAGGTAGAGCCAGAGGAGTGAGAGTGAGAGTGAGAGTGAGCGTGAGAGTGAGCGTGAGAGTGAGAGTGAGAGTGAGAGTAAGAGGACGAGTAAGAGGACGAGTAAGAGGACGAGTAAGAGGACGAGGACGAGGACGAGGACGAGGACGAGGAAGGACCGTAGGACCGTAATCTCTGATGAGATCCGAGCGACTTTGGTTGATCATGCGGTCAACCATGGTCTAACAATGAGGGAGGCTGGGCAAAGAGTACAGCCACATTTGAGCAGGTACACTGTAGCATCCATCATCCGGACTTTCCTAAATGAGAATAGGTAAGAAATCTACTCTCACTAGAAAATTGCAGTACTGCATATCAATACAGTACTCAATGAGTACAGTAGTACAGTATTGCCTGTGGACTGTTCTGTAGGACTGTAAAAAATACTGTAAAGTATGTTTCAAGTATTTAGGAAATGTATACCTACTTTGTATTTAAAGTATTTTACTATTTGTTTGGCAGAACTGAAAGATTACCAACACAAGGTGGTCGGGAACGTGTTCTGTCTCCTGAACAGGATCTGCTGAACTCAACTGAAATCATGAACATGGTCCTAGAAAACAATGCCATAACATTACGGCAAATACAAAGAAAAATAATAGAAAACAATGACATGTTTCAAAATATTGATAGGGTAA